>OX442430.1:7283850-7423850 GCA_949361645.1 Spongilla lacustris
CACCCCCCCCCCCCCCCCCCCCCCACTAACAGTAGGCTACTTGTGTACCCACTACTATGACACCAATACATGCACATACGTTTATCGACATGTTTATTAGATTAAAATTAGCAAAATTTATTCACAAGGCCTCTTAAAAGAAAGGAAAGGGAAAAAAAAAACTAGAACCAATAGTTCATTTAGAATGGCAAATGATTGTGACTTGCAATGCATTGAAACATAATATAGTATAATATTATTAATATTACAGTACAACATTATTAATATTACAGTACAACATTATTAATATTACAGTACAACATTATTAATATTACAGTATTCTCGTCAAGAACCATTTATATTACGGTATGTTATTAATATTATAGTACAACACTATTAATATTACAGTGCTGTCAGAAGGTTTTCGTGGCATTCGGCATAATGCCAGACACAAACATCACCTCAAAATAGGGAGTTCACTTAACAGGCCAAGGATAAGGGGCATCAGGTAGTCCTGAATGTATCACCACATGATCCTTCGACCTGCTCAGGTCTAAAAACCAATGCCGCTGACACATCTCAGTATTATGTACGTATGCCCAGACAATGACAACTAATAAACCCTCCTCCCCAGTCCTCACCTTGCTCCAATGCCGCTAGTATTATGCACGTATGCCCAGACAATGACAGCTAATAAACCCTCCTCCCCAGTCCTCACCTTGCTCGGGCCACATGTAGAAGACGTCTAAAGCCTTCTGGAATATCATCGGATGGAAGATCTTGAATGCTCCACTACCTGCACGTAGGAAGGCAAATGGGTTGTTATAACAGCAGGCTCACTGCACGTAGGAAGGCAAATGGGTTGTTATAATGGCAGGCTCTCTGCACATAGGAAGGCAAAAGGGTTGTTATAACAGCAGGCTCACTGCACGTAGGAAGGCAAAAGGGTTGTTATAATGGCAGGCTCACTGCACGTAGGAAGGCAAATGAGACATTCATATGTACGCTTTTTGATGTGGCACAATACCACATATGTTGGTCGGGCTTTTTTACATGGCGCCAAAGACTCCCACTCCGTGAAGCGGACTGGGGATGAACATTTCAAATTTATTTATTTTTTGCGGGGAATTCTGGGTGTTTTTTTAACCCTAACTCCTTTACCATCCTGATGCTGCCATTATCGCTACGAAATGTGATAATACAGTTTAGAATAACACTCCTAGGCGAATATGAAGTGTGTAAATAGATCTATGATCTATATTTGCAGTTTACCTGTGTGCGTGTGTGTATGTGTTGTGCAAACGGGTGCACATGGCATGCGTGTGCATATGTGTGTTCATGTGCATGTATTCGTACGTGTCTCGCATGCACGTGTATGTGTGTTGACCTGGCAACTGTAGTAGCACCAAGTACAGCTGGGCGGCATATGTCGCACAGAGCCTCGCAATCGCAGTCTGCAAAGAAGTAGAAAAATCATTCAAATGACATGAGGCGAGTGGCCCCATGTACACAAGGCCTTCAACGTCATCCCCGCCCTTTTCCCGCCTTTCCCCGCTTTCCCTAACCTGCTTGCAGCGTTCCATTAGGCAGTAGTTCAAGGCCATCAGCGACTTGTGAGAAACGTTTACTTCCAGGAGCGTGCTCCAGAAACCGCCATCGAATCCTATCGTCAAAAAACAGCCCAGAAAATGACGACTATCACACCAATAAGCTTCTGAATCCCACACGCTTACCATCTTCGCCCTCTTCTGTGTCTCTGGATAACCACTGTCTACAAGCACGTAAAACTGCGCTCCATTTCTCCGTACTTTGCACTGCGGTCTCCAGCTCTTCAGGTAGGGATGAGCTGTCGCAAAAATTGCTATCCCACACCCCGTTCACCCATTCTACGGAGAGATCTCCAACGCCCAGATCTTGAAACGCCTCTTGACAAAGCGCTTGCACACTCATACCACCTCGGTTTTCCCGCCAAATACGTCACGTGAGTTGTGTATCGCTCCCCAGTCTCGTTCCCAGACGCGTAATACACGAAAAGCCACACAAGGGCGGGGCTATAGCCTTCCCTTCGAACACGCCCCTTTTCCTTTTGAACCCCGCCCCTTCAGGTATACGATAATCAGGCTTGTGCACGCACGTAATAACGTGTATACACCTCGATCTTGCGTACTTGTGAAAATGAATCAACGTGTGATCACATTAACGCGTTTAAAGCCTTACCGTTCAAAGGTGTGAAAAAGTATCGAAACCAGGATGTCAATGCTCTACATGTCACGCCTCACAAGAGTGAAAAATAATGCATTTCATCGTGGAGTTGTTGGTGTTCATAGCACAACCATACCGCTTTCATCATGTGGTGAAGGCTGGTCCAGATAGCCGGGATCGATCGATAGATGAAAGCTGTATCACTATGGTCGCGCTATGTATACTCAGAGATTATCTCTGGTATTCTAACAGCTTTCCCAACTCCACGATGAATAGGCCTTACCGCTCTTGCACGAGGTGTGACTTTTCGCGCTTGCGAGCCGGCACTGTATAGTTTCGTGCCCAGACCCAATGCACGCAGCAGCGTAGCGGAATGTATTCATCCGCAGCTGGTCTACGCGTATGGGAACGAGACTAGATGCGCCCATGCTACATGTACTCAACGGACGCAGCAGTGGCGGATCCAGGGGGGGGGGGGGGGGGGGGGGGTTGGGGTGGTTGCAACCCCCCCCTTTCAGACCCGTAATGAATAAAATTAACATTCACTACCGAAAGGCGCTTCCACACAAGCAAGGCAAAAAGGCTAACCGAATCGATCCGCATTGCACATTAATTGCAATTAATAATCGTATAGTTAATAACCATAGATTGATCAATCATTCAAACGTAAGCGCGCGTGGTGCTTACTTGCGTAAGCAAGGGACTCGACGCTGAGGTTTTGTCACTGTCTTTACAATTGTAGTCTTTATATACAGGGTGTCCACGAATGAACGCAACGCTTTTGAACGAGAATAACTTTTGATAGGAGTAAGAAAAAAATCTCATATTTTGAAACTAAGTTGGTCGGTTTCCTCAAATTTTTTTACATCCATTTAATTAATCATGCTAATTAATTTTAATAAGCACAACAAATTAACTGATTTTGAAAGTTTGTACGTGTTCACATATCGATTGTCAAGCTTCGTTCAAAATATTGGATTTTTTTCACATTCACAACTAAAACTACTTATTTCTCGTCGCGTACGCATGCGCACGCGACCTCGTCCCAAGACTTATTTCGTGATTAATTAAGCAGTCTCAGTCACGTGATACAATTCGGAGGCGGATCTTTTTAAAAAGCAATGCCCTTTTAAAAAAGCAATGCCCCACCTCCTACGTGGGTGTTACGAGCTAATTACATGTTTACATCCAATGTGGTGCGCACCAATTAGCACAATCGTACAGACAGACACTACTACGGGCTGATAAGAATTTGACATGCAATGCCATTCTGTGAGTTAGGAAACGGAGACGCACACGTGTATGCACGCGTGTGTTATTACACACGCAAAAATCAAATCTAAAAAGATTACAGCTCTCTCGGAGCTAATAGCCTACAGCAGCATCGCATCCAAGCAGCACACAGTACTAGTAATTTGTGCACATATCTGATTTTGTCTCTTAGCTAGCTACGTAGCTTCTTAAGATCCCGTGGAGCCAAACCAATGCTAGTCTACGTATGGGTACTTTGTGTTATGTGAAGTGCCATTTGATACTGTAAGGAAAGCCTCATGTCATACATATGTGAAGGGTCAGAGAGCATTCAAGCCTCCATGCAGTAAAGTGATTAATTGTGCATGCTGTTAAGCTAGGTATTTGCCTTGTAAATCTAATTAGGGGGTGCTTTCATTTATAATGTAACGTGAGCTTCTGGCTGTGAGTGTTATTAAGGTTAAAGGTAGTCTCTGCTTAAAAATACACCTGCAGGTTTAGATGATAGCAAAGGTTGCAGCTTAAAGAAAAGTGGGTACAAGCCTTATTTCTAGTTCCAGATCATAGTGTGTGCTGTTTCTTAATTATGTGTCACCACCAATCTCTTTAACAAATTCTCGTAGTTATGTTAGACTTTATTCAAAGCTAATGTTGCAAGCCTCCAGATAATTTGTTTTTCTAAAGAGAAGGTGTGCGTTACTTTCAATGTTCATCCCAGATCTTTTTTTGGTGCTGCTTGTGTATGGATGGCTCTCTTCTTTTTAAACAGACAGTTGTGATATGATTGGGTGCTTTTGTTAAAAATAGCCAGCTAATGTTACAAGCTGCCGAACAGGTTTTCAATGATTGGATTTAAGATCAGTGTCACTGTATCCCATTGCGAGCCTGTTAGCTAGTTCCCAGATCAGGGTGGGCCTAAATTGGGATTAGATGAATTTAGAAGACAGCTGTTGTAGGTGAGGTGTGCTTGCATCATGTTGGGAGCCTTTCCAGCTGTGATAACTGTGGCCTTTGCATATAGACTCTCTGGTTTTTCTTTATGTGAGGGTGTGCTTAACTGTCTAATGTTGACCAGTAAGGATCGGGTAGGGTTGTAGCTAGTTTCACAATCATAATGTGCTTTAGTATTTTAATGAGTCATGTTTCTATGTTAGGGGCCAATGCTTTCATTTAAGAGTATCAGCTGATGTGTAAAGCCTCGAGCTATGTTTTAGATAATATCACGCAAATAGTGCCGTTAGAGAGTTTGAGCTTTAATTTCAATTCATATAGCTACGAGTTTCTTAGCAAATCACAATCCTGTATGTCTTAAAGTGAGCATCATGTTTTGGGCCTTGCTGTTAGCTACATGTAGTTCCCAGTTTATGATGTACGTTGCTGTTGCTTATGTATCAGCCTTAGGAGACTCCTGTTGTGGTGTAGCAAGCTTACAGCTAGGTTTTAGATGGTTTTATGTACGTGTGGTGCCATGTCTTAAGAGTAGTCTCTGCTTTAAGAGACTCAAGTGTAATGTGTGCCTAGGAAGCTTTGTGTTCTTGAAAATGTTTGTTAAAGCTACAAATTACACCTGTAGGAACTTGAGATTACTTGAAAGATGACTGGTTTAAGAGAGTGCATGTGCTAAGTATCGGTACTCCTGAGAGTGTCCATTAGTTTCATACCATCCAGTAATGTATTTGACTGTGCATGCTGTTGAAGTATGTGTTTTTTTTAGAGAGGTGTGTTTGTGATTGAGCCTTGTAGCTAGCTAGTTCAATATCATAGTTTGTTGTTGCATATGTATTACTCTCTTATTTAAGTGAAGTTTTTTATTCATGGTGTTTCATAGGAAACTGCCATGTTAAGAGAACCGGGTAATGCATCATTTTTGCACGTTCCCAGGTCATAGTGGACCAACATGTGTGTTTTTTTTTTTTTTTTGGGGGGGGGGGGGGGGGGGGGGGTTCTTTGTTATGTACTTTGCATGCTTTTAATACTTCTCCAGTAAATTAATGATTGTGGATGCTGTTGAGGTATGTAAACTACTGGGATAAATGAGGTGTGCTTTAAAATGGAAAATATAATGATGTGAGCTTTAATAGCTTTTACCTGTGTGTTATTTTAAAAGTACATGTCATTGGTTCTAGGTACAAGTGACATAGTCTCTGCTTAGAAATATACCTGTATTAAAGAAGGGTGTGCTCTGCATCATGGATCTGATAACTCAGATGAGCCTGCTGTGATTTGGGGGAGTGCTTTCATTACAAATATCAGCTAGGTTCCCAATGCTTGGATTTAAGAGCGGTGTCATTTTAGTTCCTTGGTCTAAGTTGGGATTTTATGACAGGTTTGCTTGCAACAAGTTGCTTTTTTATAGCTATTTTTTCCGCATCATAATATGTGCAACTGCTGCTTCTGGAAATAGACTCCCTGCATTAAGGGTTACTTCTTGTGAGGGTGTGCTTAACTGTCTAATGTTGCAACCCATTAGATGACATTGAGTAGAGATGAGTCCATTGATCTTTTATCAGTGCTCACCTACGTTAGTTCTGTGTACTGATTCGTATTTAGGGAAGGGCTCTCTCGTACATGTATTTAAGTGAGTCATCATTTTTAATGCTAGGAGCCGATGCTTTTATTTTAGAGCATCAGCTCATTTGCCAAGCCAGCTATGTTTTGGATTGATTTCTTGGGAAGAGTGCTGTTTTTTAGGATAAGTTATGCTTAAGAAAGTTATGAATCTTATAGCTAGTTACCAGATCACAAATGGTGCTGTTGTTTATAGCATGGGTAGGCTCTCATCACTAGGAGACACTGTGATGTGGATTTAAGAGTGGTGTTATTTTGCCACATTGTGAGCAATTGTGTGTCGAATTAGTGGTAGAATCATTGCTTTAAAAGACTCCTAGGAAAAGCTCTATGTTATAAATGAGGGAGTGCTTTAATTCAAAATGTAACAATACAGGCTTCTTTTTTATTGCACTAAAAGGAGAAACTTTGCTGTTTTAAGTACTTGCATTGCGATGTGAGCCTCTAAGCTAGTTCCAGGTCATCGTGTGTAATTGTTGTTCTTTAATTATGTTAACTCTTTACTTTTTAAGGTGTTCTAAAGCTTACAACCTCCAGTAAGGTTTAAAATGTTTGGGAAGTCAGCTGTACATCTTAAGAGGGCATCATGTTTTGAGCCTAGCTGTTAGTTTGTAATATGTGACGTTGCTTTGTATGAGCTTTAGGAGACTCCTGTTGAGATGTGAAGGAGTGATTTCATTTTAAAGTATCCAGGTTTTAGAAGTTCGAATGAAAGTTTGGTGCATGTCTTTGACAGTTGTTGTGACCCTTTTAGCTTGTATTTTATTACATTTTTAGCCTGGGTGTTTATTAGAAAAACCTTGTTTTTGTGTTGAAATGATTCATTCTGTAGGAACTTTAGATTATTGGAAAGATTATTGGTTTAAGAGAGGGACGTTGTGAGCCACTTACCTAAGTTCCCACTGACATTGTGCATGTGCTACGTATCAGTACTGTGTTGTTATGTGAGTGTGTGCTTTTGGTAAAGTAATGATTATTAAGGTATGTAAACCACTGTGTTAAATGAGGTGTGCTTTCATTGAAAACGTAACAATCTGAGCTTCTATCTGTGTGCTATTAAAAGTACATGTAGTCTCTGCTTAAAAATACACTTGTATATGCTGGGGAATGTTTGAAAGGTGTGCGTTGCATCATGAGTCTGACAACTCAGACAAGCCTGTTGTGACTTGGGGGAGTACTTTCATTACAAAATATCACAAGTCACCAGCTACAGGTTCCATAGCTTGAATTTAAGAGCAGTGTCATTGTAGTTCCCGGGTCTATAAGTTGGGGTTTCAATGAAGATAACTGTTGTAGGACAGGTTTGCTTGCAACAAATTGTGAGTCTTTACACTTTTAAAAATATAGCCTATTTTCATATCATAATGTGTTCTAACTGGTGCTTATGGATATAGACCCTCTGCTTTAAGTGTTACTTTTAGTGAGGGTGTGTTAGCTGTCTAATGCATTAGGTGATTGAGTACATATGAATCCATCGATCCTTTCTAAGCACCTAAACTTGTTCTGAGATTATAATGTGTACTGGTTTTAGCCGCTGTCTCATACACGCATTTAAGTTTTTTAATACTTTCAGTCGATGCTTTTATATTAGAGCATCAGCTCATCTGTCAAGCCTCCAGCTATGTCGTGGAACAACAAGTGCTGTTTTTAAGATAGGTTGTGCTTAATCAAGTTATGAGTCATATAGCTAGCAATCTGTGGTGCTGCTTTTTAAGCGTGCCTGTTGTGATTAGTGTTGCAAGTGCGTTTGTGATCCTTGGATTTAAGAGTGATGTAATAACACCATGTTGTGAGCAATTGTGTGCCAAAGTAGTGATAGAATCACTGCTTTATGAGACTGCACGGAAAAGCTCTATGTTAAATGAGGGAGTGCTTTCATTCAAAATGTAATGGTGCAGGCTTGTTACTAAACGTTAAACATTAAAAATAAAAAGTTGTAATTCCAGATCAATGTGTGTAAGTGTTGTTCTTTAAAATTATGCATGCATGGTGACCCCTTGCTTTAACAGTCACCTGTTGTTATGTTGAGTGTTCTAAAGCTTACGGTTTCCTGCAAGGTTTAAAATGTTTGGAAAGTCAGCTGCATGTCTTAAGAGAGCATGGGTAGGCTCTAAGTCTCATGATTATACCTAGTTACCTGCAAGTCACAATTTATACTGCTTATGGACCTGTTGTGATTTGAAGAATTGCTTTAGTATCGAGTAATGTTATAAGTAGCTTTCGTGATGCTTGGCACCACATTAGCAAAATAGAAATAATAGGATCACTGATTTAATAGACTCGTATGAAAAACTCTGTGTTAAAACAGATACAACTTTGTGTGTTACATCATTAAATGTGAATTTGAAGGTTGTAAATTTAAGATGATGCATGGAAAATTGTTGTTCCAGCATAAAGCATTTGGGAAGTCAGCTATATGTCTATAGCTAGAGAGCATCATGTTTTGAGCCTGATATTAGCAACATGTATTTTCCAGATCATAATATGTTGCTTATCTGTCAGCTTTAAGAAATCCTATTGAGATTGGAGTAAGTGTTTTCGTTTAAAATACTGTTGCAAACCTCCAGCTATAGGATTTATATGTCTGGGTGGTGCATGTCCTTGTATATGATTTAATGCAGAGCCTTTTAGCTGTAAAGAGACTAAGGTGTTATGTGTGCTTCAAAATGTGTTTAGTTTGTGTTAAATGATTCATGTGTTTTATTTTTTATTTTGAAGTAAGGTTAAAGGTACAAGTTACATGTACACTCGTAGGAACTTGAGATTCTTGGAAAGATGAAGAGAGTGATGTTGTGAGCCACATTACCTAAGCGCCCAGGACATTGTGCATGTGTAAATGTATATCAGTATCCAGTAATGTTGGCAAAAGTATTGTGCATGCTTTTGAGGTACGAAACCCTGTGTTAAATGAGG
This sequence comes from Spongilla lacustris, assembly GCA_949361645.1. Taxonomy (NCBI): domain Eukaryota; kingdom Metazoa; phylum Porifera; class Demospongiae; order Spongillida; family Spongillidae; genus Spongilla; species Spongilla lacustris. The sequence continues at coordinate 7,292,764 of OX442430.1, forward strand.
GTGTGATTGTACTGAAAGAGCCTATAGCTGTGTTAGTTATATCTATTAAAAGTAAGGTTAGAGGTAGTCTCTGCTAAAAAATACACCTGTTTGTTTGGAGAAGATTCCAATTTTAAGACACTATCCAGTAATTGTACTGTGTGTATTTAACACATAAGGTTAGAGGTAGTAATTATAAAAGAGGCATTATTTATTTTGTGCTTTTATTTAAAAGTTGCAAGCCTCCAGCTGCATACATGTACATGTAGATTTCTAATGCAACATGTTGTGGGGCTCCACCTTAAATCAGTTTTCAGGTCATAGTGGGCTAAAGTACGGGTAGATGGGCTTGCAACTTCGTTGTTATGTGTGATTGTGCTTGCATTTAACTTGTATGAACGAAACCGATGTACATGTTAGAAGCTCAACTTACACCTTCAATGAAAGCACACCCTCATTTAAAATGAATGTTTTTTTAAGCAAACAGAATGATCAGTCATCTTGTGTGATGTTACATTATGCTATGTTAAAGCACACCCTCACACTCTTTAAGCAGAGAGTCTCCACCCATACAAGCACTATGACCTGAGACATCATCATGCAAAGCACACCTCTCTTAAAAGAGAGGTGTGCTTTGCATGATGATGCGCAATGTATGGGGAAGATTTATGTTAACATAAATCTTCCCCATACATTGTGCATATCTTCATATGCAGACTATAGCTGTAAGCTATACATAACCAGGACACTACATTCACTGAATTCGAATGGACACCCAACCTTCAATATCATGTACATATCATGTACATGTACCTTGCCCTTGCTGAGTAAAATTTGTGAACTCATATCAGTAACATCTCTCACAAGAAGGAACAATGCAAATCAAATTCACAAAAAACCTAGTCACTATGAATGTAATTAGTCATCTGCATGTTTGTAAAATGCTTCTAATATGTACAACTGGCCAAATGGTGCACTGCACTGCACATACACCAATAGGAGAAACCATCAGAAAAAAAAAAACAGCACGAAAAATCATCTTCTATGGAATTAAAGCACACTCTGACTTAACAACAAAGCAGAGCACACATGAACTTCAATCATCAGCCTTCAAATCATCTGGGGGGTAGCTGGAGGTATTTAGCATTAACCCTGTACATTAAGATTATAGGGTTTTTTTAGGGCTCTGCAGAGCCTTTTTGAAATTAAAAAACCCACATTTGATTATTCAGATTTGCCTTTTTTAGTTTTCCCCCCCCCCCCCCCCCCCCCCCCCCACCCCCGCCTTGTTAAATTCTTAGATCAGGGGATGCTTCCATGTAAATGACACCTTAACCCTGTTTTTAAAGCACTTTGAAAACTTACAGAGCTTTGTTACTTTCAGAAAAAGATTAAAGGATCACTTTACAAGCTCTATGATGATTGGAGAAAAGCAGTAATAGAACCAATAAAAATGCAGGGATAGTTAACCAATACAAATTCAGGGATTTTTAATCAATAGAAATGCAGGGGTAGTTGCCCAATAGAAAAGCAGGGATAGTTGACCAATAGAATGCAGCATTTGGAGACCAATTAGATTATCCAATAAAGTATAAAAATGGTGCAGTTCCTTTGTGTGCACATGACTGTGAAGAATGCCTCGAGCAGCAAGAGCCCATTGACCAAAGAGCTGCAATAGTAAGGCTCTACTATGAGAGTGGAAAAAATGCCTACCTCACAGTAAGCAGGTTCAGGAGAGACTACCCAGCCTACATAACTTTGTGCCGAAGCACTGTGCTTAGGTTGGTATCTACATTGTAAATTTGAGGAGCATGGGACCATGGAAAACAGACTGAAGCAGCATTGTGGAAGGAAGAAGTCTGTTAGAGTGCAAGCCAACATTAACATCCTTGCTCAGTGCATACAGAGGAATCCCCATGTCAGTACACGGCGCATTCAAGCTCACACAGGGCTAGACAGGTCAAGCACACAGAAGATGTTGAAGAAGGACCTCCATATGAAGGCATACCATGATCTCCTCCTGCAGTGCAGGCTTTAAAAGCACCTGATGCTGCCAAGAGGGTAAAGTGGGCTGAGGATTTCCTTGATGCAGTCATGCTTCTATGGACAACAGTTGGACACATTGAGGGAATTGAGGATGGCAATTCAGAATGCAATCCAAGCCATCCCAGCTAGGATGGTGCACAATACCACATTAAAAGTAGTGGAAAATGCTAGAAAACTAATAGAAATTCAAGGACTTCAGTTGGGCATTTATAATTAAAGTGACATTGTATGGTGTGTACGTGCATATTGCAAGTATCGTGTTATGCAGTAATCTTTTGAGCAGACTATGCATAGCTAGAAGCTCACAAAAACAACACATGGAAATAAATTAACCACCTCTAATACATGTAAGACAATACTTTTCCATCATCCAAAAATCTAGACCTGGAGGTTTTATTTCATGTTAAGCACGTGTTCACTTTACAACAGGTTCCCTTAGAATCATGTACTCAAGCATAAGCAACAACACACAATGTGATCTAACAATGATGCAGAGCACACCTCTCTTTTAGAAACAGCATTCTTCCCTATCGTAGTCTATACTGTGCTGGCAGCGTAACATCAAAGGATGCTATTGCACATATTCTGACCTAACATGAGTTCATAAACACTTTTTGAATACCCAATAGCATGAAACTTAGTCTGGCCACAATTGCAGTTTTTCTAAGCAAATATTACATTAAACTAGCTTTTTAACAAACAACAAGTCTTTTCTAAAGAAAGCATCCACGTATATTTATGTACACATAGAGACATGAACTGAAATCACAACAAAAAGAAACACACTTTCTTAAAACCAATCATCCAAACCTGCAAGACCACTAGATGCTTTGAAATGTAAGCACTCCCTCACATTACAGTAGGCTCAAAACTTGATGCTCTCTTAAGGCATACAGCTGATTTCCCAAACATTGCGGGAGACCGTAAGCTTTAGAACACCTCAACAACAGGTGACTGTTAAAGCAAGGGGTCACCATGCATGCATAATTTTAGAGAACAACACTTACACACATTGATCTGGAATTACAACTTTTTTTTTTTAAACAAATAAAGTGTTTAACTTTTAGTAACAAGCCTGCACCATTACATTTTGAATGAAAGCACTCCCTCATTTAACATAGAGCTTTTCCGTGCAGTCTCATAAAGCAGTGATTCTATCACTACTTTGGCACACAATTGCTCACAACATGGTGTTATTACATCACTCTTAAATCCAAGGATCACAAACGCACTTGCAACACTAATCACAACAGGCACGCTTAAAAAGCAGCACCACAGATTGTTTGTTATATGACTCATAACTTGATTAAGCACAACCTATCTTAAAAACAGCACTTGTTGTTCCACGACATAGCTGGAGGCTTGACAGATGAGCTGATGCTCTAACATAAAAGCATCGACTGAAAGCATTAAAAAACTTAAATGCGTGTATGAGACAGCGGCTAAAACCAGTACACATTATAATCTCAGAACAAATTTAGGTGCTTAGAAAGGATCGATGGGTTCATATGTACTCAATCACCTAATGCATTAGACAGCTAACACACCCTCACTAAAAGTAACACTTAAAGCAGAGGGTCTATATCCATAAGCACCAGCAATGCATGTACTTAAAACAGCAAAGTTTTTACTTTTAGTGCAATAACAAAGAAGCCTGTACTATTACATTTTGAATTAAAGCACTCCCTCATTTATAACATAGAGCTTTTCCTAGGAGTCTCTTAAAGCAATGATTCTACCACTAATTCGACACACAATTGCCTACAATGTGGCAAAATAACACCACTCTTAAATCCACATCACGGTGTCTCCTAGAGATGAGAGCCTACCCATGCTATAAACAACAGCACCATTTGTGATCTGGTAACTAGCTATAAGATTCATAACTGTCTTAAGCATAACTTATCCTAAAAAACAGCACTCTTCCCAAGAAATCAATCCAAAACATAGCTGGCTTGACAAATGAGCTGATGCTCTAAAATAAAAGCATCGGCTCCTAGCATTAAAAATGATGACTCACTTAAATACATGTACGAGAGAACCCTTCCCTAAATACGAATCAGTACACAGAACTAACGTAGGTGAGCACTGATAAAAGATCAATGGACTCATCTCTACTCAATGTCATCTAATGGGTCGCAACATTAGACAGTTAAGCACACCCTCACAAGAAGTAACCCTTAATGCAGGGAATCTATTTCCAGAAGCAGCAGTTGCACATATTATGATGCGGAAAAAATAGCTATAAAAAAGCAACTTGTTGCAAGCAAACCTGTCATAAAATCCCAACTTAGACCAAGGAACTAAAATGACACCGCTCTTAAATCCAAGCATTGGGAACCTAGCTGATATTTGTAATGAAAGCACTCCCCCAAATCACAGCAGGCTCATCTGAGTTATCAGATCCATGATGCAGAGCACACCCTTCTTTAATACAGGTATATTTCTAAGCAGAGACTATGTCACTTGTACCTAGAACCAATGACATGTACTTTTAAAATAACACACAGGTAAAAGCTATTAAAGCTCACATCATTATATTACATCATGGCACCACACGTACATAAAACCATCTAAAACCTAGCTGTAAGCTTGCTACACCACAACAGGAGTCTCCTAAGGCTGATACATAAGCAACAGCACATACATCATAAACTGGGAACTACATGTAGCTAACAGCAAGGCCCAAAACATGATGCTCACTTTAAGACATACAGGATTGTGATTTGCTAAGAAACTCGTAGCTATATGAATTGAAATTAAAGCTCAAACTCTCTAACGGCACTATTTGCGTGATATTATCTAAAACATAGCTCGAGGCTTTACACATCAGCTGATACTCATAAATGAAAGCATTGGCCCCTAACATAGAAACATGACTCATTAAAATACTAAAGCACATTATGATTGTGAAACTAGCTACAACCCTACCCGATCCTTACTGGTCAACATTAGACAGTTAAGCACACCTTCACATAAAGAAAAACCAGAGAGTCTATATGCAAAGGCCACAGTTAACACAGCTAGAAAGGCTCCGAACATGATGCAAGCACACCTCACCTACAACAGCTGACTTCTAAATTCATCTAATCCCAATTTAGGCCCACCCTGATCTGGGAACTAGCTAACAGGCTCGCAATGGGATACAGTGACACTGATCTTAAATCCAATCATTGAAAACCTGTTCGGCAGCTTGTAACATTAGCTGGCTATTTTTAACAAAAGCACCCAATCATATCACAACTGTCTGTTTAAAAAGAAGAGAGCCATCCATACACAAGCAGCACCAAAAAAAGATCTGGGATGAACATTGAAAGTAACGCACACCTTCTCTTTAGAAAAACAAATTATCTGGAGGCTTGCAACATTAGCTTTGAATAAAGTCTAACATAACTACGAGAATTTGTTAAAGAGATTGGTGGTGACACATAATTAAGAAACAGCACACACTATGATCTGGAACTAGAAATAAGGCTTGTACCCACTTTTCTTTAAGCTGCAACCTTTGCTATCATCTAAACCTGCAGGTGTATTTTTAAGCAGAGACTACCTTTAACCTTAATAACACTCACAGCCAGAAGCTCACGTTACATTATAAATGAAAGCACCCCCTAATTAGATTTACAAGGCAAATACCTAGCTTAACAGCATGCACAATTAATCACTTTACTGCATGGAGGCTTGAATGCTCTCTGACCCTTCACATATGTATGACATGAGGCTTTCCTTACAGTATCAAATGGCACTTCACATAACACAAAGTACCCATACGTAGACTAGCATTGGTTTGGCTCCACGGGATCTTAGCTACGTAGCTAGCTAAGAGACAAAATCAGATATGTGCACAAATTACTAGTACTGTGTGCTGCTTGGATGCGATGCTGCTGTAAGCTATTAGCTCCGAGAGAGCTGTAATCTTTTTAGATTTGATTTTTGCGTGTGTAATAACACACACACGCGTGTATACACGTGTGCGTCTCCGTTTCCTAACTCACAGAATGGCATTGCATGTCAAATTCTTATCAGCCCGTAGTAGTGTCTGTCTGTACGATTGTGCTAATTGGTGCGCACCACATTGGATGTAAACATGTAATTAGCTCGTAACACCCACGTAGGAGGTGGGGCATTGCTTTTTTAAAAGGGGCATTGCTTTTTAAAAAGATCCGCCTCCGAATTGTATCACGTGACTGAGACTGCTTATTTAATCACGAAATAAGTCTTGGGACGAGGTCGCGTGCGCATGCGTACGCGACGAGAAATAAGTAGTGGGTCGTAGTTTTAGTTGTGAATGTGAAAAAAATCCAATATTTTGAACGAAGCTTCACAATCGATATGTAAACACATACGAACTTTTAAAATCAGTTAATTTGTTGTGCTTATTAAAATTAATTAGCATGATTAATAACGTATTAATTAAATGGATGTAAAAAAATTTGAGGAAACCGACCAACTTAGTTTCAAAATATGAGATTTTTTTCTTACTCCTATCAAAAGTTATTCTCATTCAAAAGCGTTGCGTTCATAATAACAAGCAACATAGCTTCTGTACTGATGCTAAGCAAAAAGTAACGGCGAATGTAAAAGATGGCTTCTGAACTTCAGCGTGCGCGTGCCTCGTATAACGGACCCGCGATTTTGTCTTGCATGTCTTGAACACAAGCTTTCTGTGGCATTTTCGGTAAGTGCAGAAGGTTTTACAATCTACTCGACGTGATTTAAAACGATCGCTATAGCGATTACAATCGATGTTCATTTGCTTGTCTCTGTGCAATATGCATCAGAAAGAGGCAAAGTCTTCTCCAATACGGCAATAAACTACAATATCGGCACACTGCCACTCTAAAGAAAAAACAGGACATTTATAAAAACTCTTACTCTAGTATATGCATGCTGTTTTCTTACTGTAAAAAGTAAGCATTGCATGATCAATCTATATATGATTAAACATGAAAATGATCCTATATGAGAGATCGAGGCACCATATATATATATATAATATTATAATAATTATATATATATATTATGGGACAGTATCCGCGAAAATTTCGTACGTTTTATATCATTATAAGATAATAGTGTTATAACGTTTGAATCGCTATATCTTCCGAACGGTAAACGTTATTGACATCCTATTTTCAACACTTCATACTACACCATTTCTCTATGACAAAATACATTTTTGAGTCTTGCACTTGCTCCTTGCCAGCATTACAACGTTCGATACTCCACCGGGTTCAAACCCGCCATAACTTTCGATAGGAGCAATTAAATCGCTTCAAATTCAGTTTGTAGGTAGAGAGGTCCTATTCCTATTCATTTGTTCTGTTCGTTAATTTTTATATCATCCGTTACGGAGATACAATTGAACAAACCACGTGCATTTTTTCCCGCTTGATTCGCGCCAATGATTTGGGCAATCGCTTCTCGCTCAATGTATGGGGAGGCGGTGGTTATATCATTGGCGCGAATCAAGCGGGAAAACGCACACGTAGTTTGCTCAACTGTATCTCTGTAACGGATGGCATAAAAATTAACGAACAGAACAAGTAGATAGGTATAGGACCTCTCTACCTACAAACCGAATTTGAAGCGATTTGATTGCTCCTATCGAAAGTTATGGTGGGTTTGAACCCGGTGGGGTATCGAACGTTGCAATACTGGTACGGAGCAGCTGCAAGACTCCAAAATGTATTTTGTCATAGAGAAATGGTGCAGTATGAAGTGTTGGAAATTGGAAGTTGATAGCGTTAACTGTTCGGATGTTATAGCAAATCAAACGTAATGCATTTTTATTATACTTTTTTATAATACACGCTAGGTCCCTTTTCTCGTAAACTTTCCCATATATGGGACAGTATCCGCGAAAATTTCGTACGTTTTATATGGGACAGTTTCCGCGAAAATGTCCGAGTTTTATAACATTATAATCTTATAAAAATACTTCTTGTTTGAATCGCTATATCTTCCGAACGCTAAACGCTATCAACTTCCTATTTTCGAAAGTTCATATTACACCATTTTTCTATGATAAATTACATTTTGGAGTCTTGCACTTGCTCCATGCCAGTATTGCAACGTTCGATACCCGACCAGGTTCAAACCCGCCATAACTTTAGGTAGGAGTAATCAAATCGCTTCAAATTCGGTTTGTAGGTATAGAGGTCCTATACTTATCGATTTGTTCTGTTCGTTAATTTTTATGCCATCCGTTACGGAGATACAGTTGAACAAACTACGTCCACTTTATCCCGCTCGATTCCTGCCAATGATTTTGGCAAATCGCGTCCCGCTCAATGTATGGGGAGGCGGTTGTTATATCATAGGCGCGAAACGAGCGGGAAAAAGTGCACGTAGTTTGTTCAACTGTATCTCCGTAACGGATGGCATAAAAATTAGCGAACAGTACAAATCGATAGGTATAGGACCTCTGTACCTACAAACCAAATTTGAAGCGATTTGATTACTCCTACCCAAAGTTATGACGGGTTTGAACCCGGTCGGGTATCGAACGTTGCAATACTGGCATGGAGCAAGTGCAAGACTCCAAAATGTAATTTATCATAGCGAAATGGTGTAGTATGAACTTTTGAAAATAGAAATTCGATACCGTTTAGCGTTCGGAAGATATAGCGACTCAAACAAGAAGCATTTTTATAAGATTATAATGTTATAAAACTCGGACATTTTCGCGGAAACTGTCCCATATCATTATAAGATAATAGTGTTATAACGTTTGAATCGCTATATCTTCCGAACGGTAAACATTATTGACATCCTATTTTCAACACTTTATACTACACCATTTCTCTATGACAAAATACATTTTGGAGTCTTGCACTTGCTCCTTGTCAGCATTGCAACGTTCGATACCCCACCGGGTTCAAACCCGCCATAACTTTCGATAGGAGCAATCAAATCGCTTCAAATTCGGTTTGTAGGTAGAGAGGTCCTATACCTATCGATTTGTTCTGTTCGTTAATTTTTATATCATCCGTTATGGAGATACAGTTGAACAAACTACGTGCATTTTTTCCCGCTTGATTCGCGCCAATGATTTGGGCAAATCGCTTCTCGCTCAATGCATGGGGAGGCCGTGGTTATATCATTGGCGCGAATCAAGCGGGAAAACGCACACGTAGTTTGCTCAACTGTATCTCTGTAACGGATGGCATAAAAATTAACGAACAGAACAAGTAGATAGGTATAGGACCTCTCTACCTACAAACCGAATTTGAAGCGATTTGATTGCTCCTATCGAAAGTTATGGTGGGTTTGAACCCGGTGGGGTATCGAACGTTGCAATGCTGGTACGGAGCAACTGCAAGACTCCAAAATGTATTTTGTCATAGAGAAATGGTGTAGTATGAAGTGCTGAAAATAGAATGTCAATAACGCTTAACGTTCGGAAGATATAGTGATTCAAACGTTATTACACTATTGTTTTATAATGTTATAAAACGTACGAAAGTTTCGCGGATACTGTCCCATATATATATATATAGTCTCGTACCCAGACCCTGATTCCCACAGCTGCGGATGGATTACATCACTGCTACGTGGAAAGAGGGTCTGGTGAACTGCTGTACTCAATTCTGTCCACGGTCACCAGAATGTTGGGGAACCAATCAGATTCGAGGTATGGAGTAATTGCATACCTTAGTTATTATTGGGAGTTATTGGTAATTGCGTTGGTGTTGGAGGATGTACGGCGAACGATCAAGTGAGCGGGTGAACGTAAAGGGTTGTTTTACACATACGACAAACACTTCCCAATCATCGTAGACGTACTACTGGATCGGGATGTCTTCGTATGTCTTGCAACTCACTTTGTTAAGCCGTTTCTGCCTTGGGCATTTGATGCGCGGTGGGAGGAAGGACAACGAGCGAAGCGTTGTTTTGAAACGTTTTGTCCTTTCTCCACTGTCAGTTGCGTTAATTAATTATTCAATTAACTGTGTTGACGCTAAACATATTCACTGCATTCCTCCCGACGTTAGAATAATAATGTTATGTAATCGCGGGACAAAATTGAATACAGCAGTTCACCAGACCCTCTTTCACGTAGCGGTGATACATGTAAATGGTCATGGAGAGCGCTTGCTAGATATCGCCGAAGTAGCTAGTTAATCAATGAGAAGGATCAAAACATATGCGCTTTGATTTCCATGCACGCGTGCACTATAAAGAAAGAGTACCTGTGGATGAAATCTGCGAGCACATCCCAGAAAACTGTTTCAAGCATCCGATTGTAGTATATAGATCCAGCAATTCTTAAATTGCTGAATTATTTGATACATGAAAAATATATACAAGTTCAGTTTTGCATGCCCCCCCCCCAAACCCGTCCCTGCGCAGGGTATCTCGTACCCAGACCCAAACATACGTAAGCATTATCGCTTACAGTATAATACAGCGTACATAGGGTCTGGCCAACAAGTCGAAGAAAGTTGTTCTTGGAATGTAATTGTAATTTGGGTTGTCATAGCAACGGCTACGTCATCACGATAAAACGTGAGGTTTGTTTTAGTGTGTTTGTCTTTGCTTAAGCTACGGAGAGAAAAGGCTACCACCGCAACGATAGTCTCAGAGTGGTGAACGCGATGGGCTGGAAAGCGATTCACGACTGATTTTAGACGTACTTCGTAATGAGTCCTTCCATATTGAAATGGCTTTGCCTTCGTTTTAGACACGTGTCCATATATCACAACCTTAGCCGCGCACGCGCGATCAAGCACCAGGCTCCTCTCTGTAGTGTGGAATGCTATTGGAATCTAATTACCGTGACGTCACGCGTGCTCTCGATTCTGATTGGAGCGCCAACATTCCGGCGCACCAGAACAACTTCGATCGACTTGTTGGCCAGACCCTCTGTACGCGGTGTTATACTGTAAGCGATAATCATCGTTACGTACATTTGGGTCTGAGTACGAGACTAGCGCAGGGGCGGATCCAGGATTTCAGAAAAGGGGGGATTGTTAATGAATAATAAAGAGGGGGAGGGTCCGGGAGGGGGTACCCCGCCCGCCCACCAGGGAGTCTGGGGGAGCGCTGTAAGCTACACCAGAGGGGTCTGGGGCGGAGCCCCAGACGCCAACGCTTTTTTTAATTACAAATTCAGTTTTGCATGCAGTTTATTATTTCATGCTCAAAACACTGCATACCGTATATCGATTGTCATGCCGTTCAATAATGAAAGTACTAGGACCGGTGTCGTAGGAAATTCTGTCCCCCCCTTTCACTGTCCCCCCGGACATTTTTTCCTAGGAATGGCTGTCCCCCGGACAATTTTTCCTAGGTACCACTGTCCCCCCGGACAACGGTTCCTAGGAAAGAATGTCCGGGGGGACATTTTTGCCTAGGAGAAAATGTCCCCCCTGGTAGAAATGTCCCCCCTAGTGGGGGACATTTTTGCCTAGGAGAAAATGTCCCCCCTATAGTAGAAAGTTCCCCCCTAGCGTGGGACATTTTTGCCTAGGGGAAAATGTCCCCTGCAAGATAAATTTCGCGCGCGATAATTAATAGTCGATCGCGATATCGCTTCACTTACATTATGCAAGTTGAATAGAAATAATATATGTATGTACATTAAAGCAATTAAATGAGCAAAAACGTTCGATATCGATGAATGGAAATAATACATCGTGTATGAACAAAAAAGTTGAGAGCTAGGAATGAATTCAAGTCATCATACAAACACAATGGTCTAGTGAGAACAGCATTCATTGCGCGCAATACCATGTTTGATTTCAGTTGTAGCCAAACCATATCTGGAATGCTTTCACACTTCTTATGGAACCATTCATGACATTCATCACATTCTGCCATTTGTCTGCACTTACAAAACACATGAACAGGAATTATTGCCGACTTTTTGGTTCTTGGTTTTCTCTTCCTTCCAGGGAATTCAGTCATTTTGCCATTAACCAAGCATTGTAAGAGATGCTTACGCATTGACTGTTGATTATATACCATTGCTGTAGGACAAAATTCCATTGCATAGTGAGGTTGCAAAAGCTAATGCAAATAGCCCACAGTCACGTGTTCCTGCTTGTCACTGTACTGGACATTTAGCTTCACCTGTGCTCTGTCTGGTAAGTCCTTTGGGCATCAAACTATCAAACATTTTAACTTCTCCTAAGGAACATCCTATAAGGTTGATATTGTTACCCAATCCCGGCCCGTTGCAGTAGAACAAATTCCCCGTTGCAAATCTTGGTATAGGCTTGCAACCCGACCTTTTGCGAAGAGCGGGCCACGCCCAACTTCTTTTTTAGCCAGGGTAATGAGATTTATCAGGCTATGAAACTATATTTGGAAGAGTTTTCTTAGAAGGCGAAAGCTGCGGACCAACCTTTTCCCGCCTAGGTATAAATCACCGTTCATGCAGCTAATTAATTTTGCGCGTTTAACGTATACAGCGTTTCTTCAAAGCCTTGGCCTAAACAGATAAGGACTTATGTCAAATAACCATCAGAATGCATGTTTCCATTATCTTTCGCTGCTCATCATTGGTTGTTATCAGAATCCTCCATAGTCGATCCGATGGACCCGTAGCCTTTTTGGCGTAATACAAGACTCCTTTCTCCACCTTGTAGTTTTCTGTCGCATTTCGCCGAAAGGAATGTTTTTGGTCTTTGGACAATGCAGTTGGGTAGTAGTCTCGTACCCAGACCCACAATGACGTAGCGTTTATCGCTTACAAGTGTAAGCGATAAACGCTTACGTCATGGTGGGTCTGGGTACGAGACTAGTTAGGTAGTGACCATGAACCAAAAAGTTAAAAATGCGAAATCCATGAAACACTTCGCAAGAAAAAGTTCTAGCTCCAACTTTATCGTTGCCAATTAACGGTTTTATTTTAAAAAATTGAGGGGACACTTTTACCAGGGGGGACATTTTTTCCTAGGTACGAGTGTCCGGGGGGACATTTGTACCTAGGAACGAATGTCCGGGGGGACACTTTTTCCAGGGGGACAGCCATTCCTCCGACACCGGTACGTATGGAATTGAAGCAAGTAATTTTCTATTCTATCTGTTTTTAGCATTTTTCTACGCAATTATATGCTATGTTTTGTGACTTGAAAAGCGCGAAAGTTGCAAAGCGGCTCGCTAGGGGGCACTACCCCCCCCCCCCCCCCCCCCCCCCCCCCCCCTTGCCTCGAAATCCTGTATCCGCAAGCGTTAACAGCGTGCAAGCGAAAGAATCCCCCAGTGCCCAGCGGTCAATGCAACTTGCTGAGTAATATGCCGTATATCACTACCATAGATATTTGATACATGGATTGGAAACCCAGCAATTGAAGTCATTAGTTACTTGCAGTCCGCGTTTTGCCGGAAGTGGTCTATGGTTAGTCTCGCTCCCAGACCAATATGACGCAATGTTTATCGCATAATGTATAAACACGCTCGTAGACTCTATAGGTCTGGTGTTTCGTATGTGTGCCAAAGCCTGGAATTCGTGCGACTTTAATTATGACGTAGTACATAAACAAATATGCCACCATTGCCTCGACCCAGACCCACACCCACACTGAGTGTGCGTTTCGCGATTACAGGCTGAGAGCTGAGAGTGGAGACATTGAAGGGCAAACAGAAGGAGGCGATTTTTAGTGCGAGTTAGTACTTTTCAAACCTGTCGTACTGAGTGGCATGCACATGTCGATGTTGCTACTATTAGAGAGGTTAAATTGATCTTCAAAATGACACATCGTTCAGCCTTTTCTATGTCGTCGACGTTGTTATTTACCTAAGGCTAAGTAGCACAACTGTGTGACATATCATACGTCTCCACCACAAGAGGGATACATGCCCAGCCTAGTTCCCTGCAATGTTTATTAAATATATTCTATACATGTATATATGCGTACGCTGGATGAAATACGCTATTAACACTAAGCTTGTTTTTAGCGTGGCCTACTTCATAATGATAATTTAGCACTCAACGTCTGTATATAGGCTCCAGATTATATATCAAATCGTGTGAACACATAGAATTGGTATGTGAAAGCAAAGTATAGTCTATACTTTGCTTTCACATACCAATTCTATGTGTTCATATATAATCTGGAGCCTATATACAGACGTTGAGTGCTAAATTATCATTATGAAGTAGGCCACGCTAAAAACAAGCTTAGTGTTAATAGCGTATTTCATCCAGCGTACGCATATATACATGTATAACAGTTTAGAATAAGACCGAGGAAAAAGGCTTACGTGCATGCGATGTATACCAGGGAATACAGTCCGGGGGGAGGACAGTATTCCCTAGGCAATTGAGTCCGGCTAATTGGTTTTGTGCAACCAGGAAACTCGGTCCGGGGGCGGGTGACCGTATTGGGTCCGGGTAGGGGGACCGTATTCCTTAGGGATTTGGGTCAGGGGGGAGGGGGGGGGACCGTATTCCCTTAGGGAGTACGGGTCCCCCGGTCCGAAAATTGCCCCCGGCGGACCGTATACATGTAGACCCTTTTCATATGACGTCAAAAATCACTTTCTTAATTTAATGAAATTCATTTGAGGTTAATTCAATTCATATTCAACAAGTAAATCAAAAACTTCTCTATCGAGAAAGTGATTGGTGGGATGTAGGATTGATGGTGTCCTGTCGCGGGTTATACGTGATGAACGGAAGGAGGAGGAGAACAAAAATTAAATGGCGGATTTTTGGTACCGACTTAAGTAAACGGCACTGTTTTGCGAAGCTCACGTTATATGTGCATATCTGTCATGTTTGTGATGGATTATATGCGAGCTGGCGAGTATAGGCAACGCTTCGTTACCGTTTTATAACGCTCGTTCGAAAACCACGCCCACGAAGCCAATCCTACATAGGACCCGGTCCTGATGCTGTCCGCCATCTTGGTGCTCGAGCTCAAGTTACTATAGAACGGCCGGTATGGGCAATTTACAGGTTTTTAAAATTATTTATGCCTGTTCAGTTTAGGTACTTTACAAAAAAAGTTTGAAACAAAGATTCACGCATAACTAAATGCATCAGTTTAAAGATCATATTGAATGGTTTTCAAAACAGTTTTTATCTTTCTTGTAGCTTAATCTTAACCGGAGAAACGGGCCTTTAAGTACTGATAAAACAATGTATGGCGATTGATGCGGAGATATTATAAAAACTGTGATTCCCGTAATGCCGATATCCAAATGATCATAAGATTTTTGCCTTTCAACATTTCGATTCCAAATTTTATATGGAGAATGGCATATTGTAGGCCTACACAAAGAATGTGCAAATACTATTTCTTTATAAAGTTATGTAGTGGGATTTCAACGTGCATTTATCGATGAATTATATATGAAACTAAATTTTTGACGTCCGTTTAAATGTTTCAAATAAATTAAAGATAAAATTACCCCAAGTAATAAATGATCTGAACGACATTGTGGTACGTTTTGAGTACATTAAATCTGTAAGATGTATTAAAAAAATAAAAGCGCATAAATAGTACACACTTAACACAAGCACAACTAAATCTTTGTGAATTACATCAGTAACAAATTGCACCAATGTAATATATTCATCTTCTCCATCATCTTCAGTTTCTTCCACTGTCCAATATGGAATAAATAATTTAGCACCTCGTTTACTGTTCTTTATAAACAGCACTTTTCCAGTAACGTTTTTGTTCATTCCAGGTGAGATGTTCCACTCCTGCTCTATGTATTTACCTAATAACCATGAAGGGGTTTTAACAACTATTCCAATGTATCTGTTGAGATTTGAGGAAATGTGTCGTCTATTTTGCATTCATTAGCAAGTATAGACGTATTTTTTTTTTCAGTGTTGCCTCTATAAACTTTACCATGCTTACTTCGCTCTTCTAGAAGTCTATAATGTTGAATTTGTATTCTCAGTTCATCCATTGGCTTTTCTTTGTTGCCATGTAAATCTTGCTCTCTTTAAATAATATAAGATTTCAGCAGCTTTGCCCTGAAGCCCACCTTCCCATCAATGAAAACTATATACCGACTGATTAACATTAGGTGCATACTGAACATAGTAATTGACAAGACCAAGGGTCTCTTCAGATAGCATATTATGCACTGGAGCGGCTTGACTTCTTACTAGCATATCTTTTGATGGGTTATTGAGAGAACCATGCAAATATGGCTCCACAGTTGATGCTCAAGAACTTCAAGAGTGCTTCTTACAGCCACTGATGCAAGCTCATAACTTCATGAAATTGAGATGATTCCTCATCACTTGTTAATTGTGCTTGCAAACACAATAGAGTCTCATCCTCTTCACTTAGCTTCTCTCCAAAGACATTGGATGTTGCAGTTAGAAAGAAAGTTGGCTTCTGTATCAGGTCCTGCAATGTTATTGTGCACATCTTAATCATGGGAACCATTTCAAGGTTAGCCTTACATTTACTATGAATGTAAAAGATCTTCATCCTCTTAGCTGAATTATTCTGTAATTAAGCTAGACTTCAAACTGTTTTTAGTTGCAGTAACACATATTTTGCAGATAATACAATAATCTTTCTTTGAACTTAAAAAAAAAAAAAACTTCCAGCCAAATAAAATAAACATTGAATCGATTTCCTACATATCAAATAACAGTCCCTGGCTTAGTATTTTCATAGCACAAAGCCACTTGGGTCTCCTGTGCCCTGTTTAGATCGAGAAATAGATTTTCAAAAATACCTACCTCTCTTAACCCTTTCGTAAAATCCAGTCACTACAGATATTTGGATATGCGGATGTACGTTACGTGGAAAAAAGTGAAAGTACCTATACTGTTTTGGGTCTCGTAATACTTTTATATTCTTACCATGGAATAATGTCAGTGCCCACTGTAAAAAAATAAAACCAAACTCATAATCACTTACTGTGAACGTACAGTAATAACCAAAAGCTTTGTTTTGCCCATACCGTCCTGTAGTAACTTGAGCACCAAGATGGCGGGACACAAATAATTTGAATGTCATTGCTCACGCGATGAAAATGGTCTACACCCTAGATCCACCCACAAGGCAAGAAGTGGGGGGAGCAGATTGTCACAGCATGCATATGCCAGCAATTGTATGCTCGTCCTATGTTAACTCTGTGTGCTTTGACTGATTTTACCCTGTCTCAGGAATTTTAACTGAGCTACTGCATAATTGTGGTGTGTTATTGGCAGTAATGCATGGACGTGCAAGTATATATAGCATTATTAATGTTTGATCACATATATAGAGATGTAGGCCCAAGCACATGCATTTCTGCTAGTGTTCCACATTACATGCATATATACATGCATGCAAATATCCTGGCACATATTAATATTGTTGCACGAAGTTATTTATAGCATGCATGTCAATTGTGCACACGGGATTGACTTTGTATAGTAACCAAAAATGTACTAATAAAGGGTGTAAGTGCAGATCTTGCATGAAGTTGTGATCAACATGAGTGCCGGGTGGCAAAGATATATATAACATTTATATCAATCGTTATGTGCACAATGGGTATATGCACTTGGCGCACTCTTGAAAAAGAGCCTTCATTGTAAAAAATTGTTCAAGTGCATGGAGCCTATATATTTAGCTTTGAGTCCGAGAGGGCTTTATTGCTTGTTGCGGCCCAAAGCAAAGCATATAGCTTGGACAGCTGCTCTTTATGTATAAATGCCTGGCTAAGAAGAGTTGAGTGCATGATCCCTGATATAAGGCTTGTGGCAGTAATTACACCATGCTTTGTCAGCATGCATGCAAACGCAGCACATTTCCTTCGTAGAGGCATGGAGTCTATGCACCTTGAAATGCGACCAAACAACGGGCCGAAGGCCAGCCCGGCCTGCCAGGTCGGACATTTAGCTTGGCCTGGCAGGCCGGACCGTGACCTGACAGGCCGGCAGGCCGGGATCCACCCACTTATTATAATAAATTATTAATTCATTTCGCGATGTCTATAGCTATATATGGGACAGTTTCCGAGATAACTTCCTATGTTTTATAACATTATAAAATAACATTTGAATTGCTGTATCTGCCGAACAATAAAGGCTATCGACTTCCTATTTTCAACACTTCATACTACACCATTGCCCTATAGGGTAAAATACATGTACATTTTTGTGTCTTGCTTTTGCTCAGTACCATCATTGCAACGTTAGATACCCCACCAAGTTCAAACCCAACATAAATTTCTGTAGGAGTAATCAAATCGCTTCAAATTCGGTTTGTAGGTAGAGAGGTCCTATATATATATCTATCGATTTGTTCTGTTCGTTAATTTTTATGCCATACGTTACGGAGATATAGTTGAACAAACTATACGTGCACTTTTTCCCGCTCGATACGCGGCAATGATATAATCACCACCTCCCATACTTTGAGCGGGACGCGATTTGCCCAAATCATCGGCGCGGATCGAGCGGGAAAATGTGCACGTGCGTAGTTTGTTCAACTATATCTCCGTAATGGATGGCATAAAAATTAACAAACAGAACAAATCGATAGATATAGGACCTCTCTACCTACTAACCGAATTTGAAGCGATTTGATTACTCCTACAGATACAGAAACTGAGTCTGATATACATATTAAACATGCAGTGATGCAAACAGCGCGCTTGCTATCTAAATACTTGTAATTAACCATGCATTGTGCTTCAGCATGACACACGCCTCCAAACGTTGAGGGAGTAGGTTCCATCTCTGGCGCTGTTGAATCAGCTTAGCTCGCGAAAACACCCGCTCGGATGGAGCTGAAGATGTATGAATTTTTAATAAATTGTTCAATAATATCAAAATGTTTTGTGGTTAGCCATGAATTTTTAATAAATTGTTGTGTGTTAATAACATCAATTTATCCGACCTGGCAGGCCGGCCTGGCAGGCCGGGGCTGTCAGGCCGGCCGGTCACAGGCCGGACCCCGGCCTGACTTTCGGCAACCCTGGGTCCAAGGTAGCTAGAGTTTGTGTTAGTTTGTTTTCGACTTTGTGGAATTCATATGGATTATCCACAGATCGGGATTGGAATACAGTAAGCCTATCCGATAAATATACGGTGCATTCGTGCGCAGAACAAATGAGTCTAAAGCAGCATTCAAAACCGTTCCGTATACAATCGTAGCGATCCAATTAAAATCAATATCAATCAACAATAACTGACCAGCTG
This sequence comes from Spongilla lacustris, assembly GCA_949361645.1. Taxonomy (NCBI): domain Eukaryota; kingdom Metazoa; phylum Porifera; class Demospongiae; order Spongillida; family Spongillidae; genus Spongilla; species Spongilla lacustris. The sequence continues at coordinate 7,311,908 of OX442430.1, forward strand.
TATGTAAACCCGCGCAATACAGCAATCTACCAACGTATTTAACTGCATGCGCATTCAACTCATTTTATAACAAGACTGCATGCATGCGGAAGCAAAAACTGGTCAAAAGTTCTGCCTAAAAGTTAAACTTATTATATATGCAAACTGTTCCCGCGGGCTTTGAGATGCTTATTTCTTGACGAAGGTATCGAACCCCACTTTAGTAGATAGCCAGTTATTGTTAGGGGTCGTTGGATCAGTAAGAACCCATGTTGAGCGTAAATTGTACTTCTGTGTTGAAGGATTGAACTGTATCTGTCCCGACCACGCTGTAGTGGTTGGATACTTCGGATCGTAGGAAACCGCCCACCCGAGAGTATTTCCAAATGTAGCCGGCGTAGAAACCCGGTTGTATCGACCACTAAGAGGGACAGGAGAAGGAATTTGCCCGGAAGCTACTGCCGTTTGGTAAGTTCCACTTATTAAGCCGCCAGCTACGTACGTAATTGTCATAACAGACTTTAGCTCGTTCTCCCATTGTCCGATAAGGATATTAGCTTTTTCGTTGCATAAGGAGAGAAAGCCAGTGAATAGAGCGGAAAAGGAGGGGGTGCAGAGTGGAAGGGGGGAACCCGGGGAAGGGAATAGAGAAAGAGACATTTAAGTAAGTTTGCAGAAATGCATGCAGACCGCGAAAGCATACTCACAAATATCATCAACATTAGCATTACTCTCCACTGAATGTGATGATGCTGGTGTTGGGCCAAACGCCGAGATGCATAACGTTTTGAAGAGAAGGAAATCATAAAGGAGACTTTTTAATAAGTCCTCAGTTGGGGACTGAAATGCAGATGAAAGCAGTTCATAATCGGTGGCTTACCAGAACGTGATGATGCAGCAGGTGTTAGGCCGAACACCAAGAAGCAGAATGTTGCGATGAGTGATATAAGACTAATCGATACCATCGCGTCCAATATGTCAGTGGAAGTATCAAGTCGACGGCTCCTTATATGCAGCAAAAGATGCTGCTGCCCGCGCCGGTAGCCGTCAAAAATTGCCGATTTTTGCGCTGACCGTCACTCGTAAGGTATACGGTGGCCGTGGTGGCTGACCGTCAAAAAAAATGAGCCAATATCACAGGATAACTGCAAACCCTGAAAAGGTTGTTTTTCTAGGAATGAAACCTTTTAGGAAAATACGCACCCCTTAGCGTAACTGAATTTTGGCATCCAATGATCTGCAGTGGTATGTGCGGCAGTGCGACGTGCTTGCCAAACACATATAAAGCATATACTTGTACGACCCGCTTTAAAGCGGGTCTTTGCATGCAGCTAGCTGCATGCAAAGCTAGCGGGTCGACCAGCTAGCTTAATTTGCATGCAGCTAGCTTTGCAGCTAGCGGGTCGGACGGGCGGCCCGCTTTAATGCCCGTCGATTGACAAATCACAAGTTAAGCTTGATATGTAACACATCCCGTGAAGTGTTTTGAATAGACCCCCTTGTCAAGGTAGGAGGTACTTGGATAAATCGCGTAAGTGGGTCCGTAAATCGATGATCTAAAACTACTGGACACGTATTTCGTAAAGTTTGAAAAGGTCTCAAACAAGCGAAGAAACTTGTTCGATGATCTGCGCGGTTAGTCCGACTACACAGCTTGATTTAGGGAGCCAATTAGTTGTAGAGTACAACACCATCGCCTAATTTCGAGGTGGTTCCTGATCTTTTTTTTTTTTTTTGTTGACGCATTCAATTCGTAGTATTTTGGGAATGAATCTTAACTCTGATTGTGAACCAACTATCACGGGATATATATTGTTATTTAAATCAGGTATTGAATCATCATATTACAAAGTATGAGGACGTTTGGATGATGCCCAAAGGGTGCTTTAACAACCCAGGCGTTTTGTGTTGGTCTGCATGAAAAAAGAACACACATGCTTATATAAATGTATCTTTTTATTTGAACTATGTAGATTTAATTGGATTCCTAGTCTACAAAGCATAAGCACATAGCCATTCTTTACAATAAAATATTTTGTGACTACCCTATTTATTGCACACCCCATTCCTCGATCAACTAAGTTGTAAATGGCATTAAGTTGAAGATTTAACTAATTCTATTTCTGTCGTTGTAATATTGTAATTCGATGATGCCCACGCAGTGTTCTTCAGTTTCAAGCCAAGTATTCATGTTTAATTAGATGCAAGTATCCATACGGGCATTACTACATGTATGAATGATGCGCATGTGTGCAACTGATGCTTTGTTGCTATTTAGAATGAAGATAGTTATTGATCTCAAGAGGCTCATGAATGAATACAAAAAGGATGTGAGTGAGCATGGATCCCTTCTAGCTCCTGAAATAAGAAATAGCTTACTGCAATTTGAATTGCCTTTAAATGAATACCAACAAATACATTCAAAGATCCACTTTCATCAGTCAATGCTCTGCACATAGCGGCCAAACTGACACTTCCCACTCCATACCAATGAACCTTAGATCTAGTTACACTAAATATGGGAAAAGAAAAAAGTGCTTTAAAAAAAATAACAATAAGAAAGTTGATTACATCAAATGAGGTTATCAAAGCAAAGCTTTGAGTACTTAGTAGTGCAAAAATGCTAAACCATACAGTATCTTCAAAAATCATTATACAGAAGGTCAAAAATTGAAGAAGGGGAACACTCTGTTCTACATTTCTAAGTGAAAAAAACAACGCAATGATTAAGTTGGCCCAGGCACAAGCACGAAAGTGATAGCAAAGTTAAAGGTAATAAAACACTACTATGGTTGTGTTCTCACCCACCAGATGAACAAGATAAGATGGTATTTTTTTTTGCATAACATAGGTCAGGTATGCCGGACAAAAAGTTAAGGATCAGAAGAACGAGGATACATTTAGGAGAAGTATTGAAAAGAAGTTATAGAAAAGGAAGATTATTTCCTGAACTTTCACCTCATCAAACAAAATTAAACGTTTTGTCAGATATATCCTCCATAGTTGGTCTCTACATGTACTTCGAAGAATGAGAAGAATGTACTCTGTAATGGGCATGCAGTTTTGTGTGAATCCTTTTACAAAGCCAAAATTCCTAAAATCATTGTAACTAAGGCTTGAAACCTGTTAGTTTAGAATAAACCGGTTGTAACAGGTTATTAAAATTAAAAAAAACCGGTCGGTTAAGGTCGTTCATTTTAAAACAACCGGTAATTTCTGGTTTGAAAATTAATTGTCAATTATTTTATGCAGTTATTTATTATCGATGGCCAAAAGCTAAACAAGCACTGCCTCGGGCTTTGCCACATGGCAAGTAAGATGATATGGTCCACGGCGTACTCCAAAGCACGTCCCTGGTCTCGCCGTGTACGACACGCAGTGCGCGCGGACTCACCATTAGGGTGAATGAAGGATGTGTTGCTATAATTATATGATAAAGTTGCTATAAATATGTACCACATGAGATGGATCACTGCCTTCCGTTGTTCGCTCTCGTCCGCGCATTGTTTTCTCGTGCCCAGCAGTAAGGCGCTCGTAACTCCTCTATAAAATACCACCCGGTCGGTTGAGGTTGTTCAAAATTTCTAACAACCGGTTGAGGCGGTTATTTAGCCGAAATAGAACCAGTTGAGGCGGTTATTTGATTCTCGCTATCGGTTAACCGGTTAACCGGAGCTCCGGAACAACCGGTTTCAAGCCTTAATTGTAACCTATTGGAAAATAGATGAAGTTGAAGAAGATGGGGAGAACGTTACAATAAGTGAACTGAATACATGAATCTGCTTGTACATGTATTGTACATAGCGTGGTGTGTTTGATATGTTTCTTATGTCAGCTTTGCATTTAAAATTGTACTAGCAGTTTGATTTGTGTAGATTTATATCAGTTAGTACCATAATTCTAATCACTCAGTACATAGAGTTATATTTGTACTGTTTGGCTGAATAACCTTCTTATCATGACCAATGGTAAGTGTTAGTTACTTATTGAAGCAAAATCCAATGCATCCCTATGTATGATATTAGCAAGACTATATATTTTAAAGTTTTGGTTAAGGCTGCCTACTTATTTATATCTCAATACTGATTATAAACTCAACCGGGACAGTTTTTGTTTCGCGTACCCTATTAATTGGTGCTCGTAACACCATGAATAAGGTATCTTTGGAATGTAAATTTTTTGCTCTTTCTAACGATGTATAACATGCGGCTTAAATCACAATTTGAAAAAAATAATCACACTTAGCTTCCTGTCACTTGCTGTTCAAGCTGCACCTGTGGAATAGGGGTCAAAGCTGGCCAAAGGACGTTACAGCCCCGTGGAAGCAGATGCCATCACAATGCACAGAAGAAGCACGCGAGAAAAAGAATATGCTTTATGGAAAAATTTCCTCCAGGCGTTACAGAGGAACAAGTGGCGTATATAGGCTGGAGTATATGGTGAAAAAATCACTGTTACTATATAAAAGATCCATCGTCCAGTGACAAGAACTTGTAAAGAAGAACAAGTATATGAACTCCTTAACATTGCCAGTTCAAATTTATTCAAAGTTTCATACGGCAACACCTGCTAAAGTGCCTAAATGATGCATGGGTATTAAGATAGAACCATCCCCAAGTAAAAAAAAAAAAAAAAAGTGAGAGGAAGGAAGAATTAATGTTTTGAAGAATCTGCAAATACCGATATATTGTACATGTCGAAACATAAAGAATGGTAATATGGTGGCTTGTGATGGTTGTGATGAACGGTTCCATGAAGATTGCATAAAAGTACCGTTTGGAATCTGGACAGAACCAGAAACAGGATGGGTATGGGTATATGTCTAGTCTTTAATACGTCAAGAGTACATATAAAATTCCGTGTGTGTGTGTGTGTGTGTGTGTGTGTGTGTGTGTGTGTGTGTGTGTGTGTGTGTGTGTGTGTGTGTGTGTGTGTGTGTATGTACATGTGTGTGTCTGTGTAATGGCTTACACACACATGTACACATGTAGGGAGAGGTGGTAAAATGTAGGGAGAGGGGGGACAATGTACACACACATGTAGGGAGAGAGGGGAGAGGGGGTACAATGTACACACACATGTAGGGAGAGGGGGTACAATGTACACATGTAGGGAGAGAGGTACAATGTACACACACATGTAGGGAGAGGGGGTATAATGCACACACACATGTAGGGAGAGGGGGTACAATGCACACACACATGTAGGGAGAGGGGGTACAATGTACACATGTAGGGAGAGAGGTACAATGTACACACACATGTAGGGAGAGGGGGTACAATGTACACATGTAGGGAGAGGGGGTACAATGTACACACACATGTAGGGAGAGGGGGTACAATGTACACACACATGTAGGGAGAGGGGGTACAATGTACACACACATGTAGGGAGAGGGGGTACAATGTACACACACATGTAGGGAGAGGGGGTACAATGCACACACACATGTAGGGAGAGGGGGTACAATGCACACACACATGTAGGGAGAGGGGGTACAATGCACACACACATGTAGGGAGAGGGGGTACAATGTACACATGTAGGGAGAGGGGGTACAATGCACACACACATGTAGGGAGAGGGGGTACAATGCACACACACATGTAGGGAGAGGGGGTACAATGCACACACACATGTAGGGAGAGGGGGTACAATGTACACATGTAGGGAGAGGGGGTACAATGTACACACACATGTAGGGAGAGGGGGTACAATGCACACACACATGTAGGGAGAGGGGGTACAATGTACACATGTAGGGAGAGGGGGTACAATGCACACACACATGTAGGGAGAGGGGGTACAATGTACACATGTAGGGAGAGGGGGTACAATGTACACACACATGTAGGGAGAGGGGGTACAATGCACACACACATGTAGGGAGAGGGGGTACAATGTACACATGTAGGGAGAGGGGGTACAATGCACACACACATGTAGGGAGAGGGGGTACAATGTACACACACATGTAGGGAGAGGGGGTACAATGTACACACACATGTAGGGAGAGGGGGTACAATGTACACACACATGTAGGGAGAGGGGGTACAATGTACACACACATGTAGGGAGAGGGGGTACAATGTACACACACATGTAGGGAGAGGGGGTACAATGTACACATGTAGGGAGAGGGGGTACAATGCACACACACATGTAGGGAGAGGGGGTACAATGCACACACACATGTAGGGAGAGGGGGTACAATGCACACACACATGTAGGGAGAGAGGGGGTACAATGCACACACATGTAGGGAGAGGGGGTACAATGCACACACACATGTAGGGAGAGAGGGGGTACAATGTACACACACATGTATTTGCTTCATACAAATGAAACCTTGAGCTTTCATTGTCATATTAGTGAGATGGACCATGGATCATGCAAACCATGCTCTCCCTTGCAACCAACTCCCTTCCCCGCACACCCGTATGACTTGCGCTAATAAAAAACCTATCACACGTTCCCAGACATTAAATTGTAAAGGTTTTAAGGGAACCCTCACTTTAAAAACAATTTGTCATCTACATGGCAGCACACAATTGAAGTCATCCTACATACATGTATATGGGTATAGTAGAAACCATGACATAATGTGTCTCACTATACAGTCTTTTGTACAGACAAGCAGCTGTGTTGAGCGCCACTCATGAACCGGCATATCAGGACAACACTATCTGCAGCTGTGTGGTGTTGGTTTTGGTCACACTAATAGTTTTACATCCAATATATGCATGGCTATAAAAAAATGGAAGAATTGAGCCAGGACTGTATACACTGAAACTTTGCATGCATACATATTACATAATCACCAGAAATGGCACTTCAGCTATTACGTCATGGTTTCTATACCCATATAGGAAGTGTGTCTTGCCATGTAGATGACAAATTGTTTTTAAAGTGAGGGTTCCCTTAAAACCTTTACAGTTTGATGTCTGTGAATGTGCAATAGGTTTTTTTAATATGCCCCTGACATAAGCTGTTCATGTGCTGTGGTTTGTTGTGGTTATGAAACTACATGTAGCACAGGTTAGTGCATATGTATAGCTTCTCTTTACACTTCTCATCATTGGGAAAGGCCTTCCCTCATTGGGGTTCTGGGGTGGAGCACCTGTGTAAGCATAATGCTGATAGGAGCCCAAAATCTACTGTAACGTCTCACTATACAGTCTTTTGTACAGACAAGCAGCGGCACTCATGAACCGGCATATCAGGACAACACCATCTGCAGCTGCGTGGTGTTGGTTTTGGTAACACTAATAGTTTTACATCCAATATATGCATGGCTACAACAAAATGGAAGAATTGAGCCAGGACTGTATACTCTGAAAACTTTGCATGCATACATATTACATAATCACCAGAAATGGCACTTCAGCTAAGACAGTAGATTTTGGGCTCCTATCAGCATTATGCTTACACAGGTGCTCCACCCCAGAACCCCAATGGGGAGGAGGCCTTTCCCAAATGATGAGAAGTGTAAAGAGAAGCTATACATATGCACTCACCTAGGAGATGTGTGGCATCCTGTACTAGTTTCACAACCACAACAAACCACAGCACATGAACAGCTTATGTCAGGGGTATGTGATTAAGCATGCTCATGCATGTATGTCCTATTTGTGTACATGTACTAGACTATATGCAGAACAGTGTACATGATGCTCACCAATTGATACTTCCTTGCACAAACTGCATTTTAAGCAAGCACTGTTGCAAAATGAATACGTAAGAAGTGAAATTAACTGATGCATGTGACAACTGATGAGACAAGGTAGAATGGCTCCAACACCTGAATGTCACCTGATCCATGCTGGCTTGCATTTGCAGGGCAATGAGCTCTAAGTGGTATCTGTGTGCATGTGCACTTGCATGTGTGTGTGTGTGTGTGTGTGTGTGTGTGTGTGTGTGTGTGTGTGTGTGTGTGTGTGTGTGTGTGTGTGTGTGTGTGTGTGTGTGTGTGTGTGTGTATGTGTATGTGTGTGTGTCTGTCTCTGTGTGAGTCTGTGTAATGGCTTACACATACATGTACACATGTAGGGAGAGGGGGGAGAGGGGGTACAATGTACACACACATGTAGGGAGAGGTGGTACAATGTACACACACATGTAGGGAGAGGGGGTACAATGTACACACACATGTAGGGAGAGGGGGTACAATGTACACACACATGTAGGGTGAGGGGGGAGAGGGGGAGAGGGGGGAGAGGGGGGAGAGGGGGTACAATGTACACACACATGTAGGGAGAGAGGGGGTACAATGTACACACATATGTAGGGAGAGGGGGTACAATGTACACACACATGTAGGGAGAGAGGGTACAATGTACACACACATGTAGGGAGAGGGGGTACAATGTACACACACATGTATGGAGAGGGGGTACAATGTACACACATATGTAGGGAGAGGGGGTACAATGTACACACACATGTAGGGAGAGAGGGTACAATGTACACACACATGTAGGGAGAGGGGGTACAATGTACACACACATGTATGGAGAGGGGGTACAATGTACACACACGTGTAGGGAGAGAGGGGGTACAATGTACACATGTAGGGAGAGGGGGTACAATGTACACACACATGTAGGGAGAGGGGGTACAATGTACACATGTAGGGAGAGGGGGTACAATGTACACACACATGTAGGGAGAGGGGGTACAATGCACACATGTACATGTAGGGAGAGGGGGTACAATGCACACACACATGTAGGGAGAGGGGGTACAATGTACACACACATGTAGGGACAGGGGGTACAATGCACACATGTAGGGAGAGGGGGTACAATGCACACACACATGTAGTGAGAGGGGGTACAATGTACACATGTAGGGAGAGGGGGTACAATGTACACATGTAGGGAGAGGGGGTACAATGTACACATGTAGGGAGAGGGGGTACAATGTACACATGTAGGGAGAGGGGGTACAATGTACACACACATGTAGGGAGAGGGGGTACAATGTACACACACATGTAGGGAGAGGGGGTACAATGTACACACACATGTAGGGAGAGGGGGTACAATGTACACACACATGTAGGGAGAGGGGGTACAATGTACACACACATGTAGGGAGAGGGGGTACAATGTACACACACATGTAGGGAGAGGGGGTACAATGTACATACACATGTAGGGAGAGGGGGTACAATGTACACACACATGTAGGGAGAGGGGGTACAATGTACACACACATGTAGGGAGATGGGGTACAATGTACACATGTAGGGAGAGGGGGTACAATGTACACATGTAGGGAGAGGGGGTACAATGTACACACACATGTAGGGAGAGGGGGTACAATGCACACACACATGTAGGGAGAGGGGGTACAATGCACACACACATGTAGGGAGAGGGGGTACAATGCACACATGTAGCGAGAGGGGGTACAATGTACACATGTAGCGAGAGGGGGTACAATGTACACATGTAGGGAGAGGGGGTACAATGTACACATGTAGGGAGAGGGGGTACAATGTACACATGTAGGGAGAGGGGGTACAATGTACACACACATGTAGGGAGAGGGGGTACAATGCACACACACATGTAGGGAGAGGGGGTACAATGTACACACACATGTAAGGAGAGGGGGTACAATGCACACACACATGTAGGGAGAGGGGGTACAATGTACACACACATGTAGGGAGAGGGGGTACAATGCACACACACATGTAGGGAGAGGGGGTACAATGTACACACACATGTAGGGAGAGGGGTACAATGCACACACTCATGTAGGGAGAGGGGGTACAATGTACACACACATGTAGAGAGAGGGGGTACAATGCACACACACATGTAGGGAGAGGGGGTACAATGCACACACTCATGTAGGGAGAGGGGGTACAATGTACACACACATGTAGGGAGAGGGGGTACAATGTACACACACATGTAGGGAGAGGGGGTACAATGCACATACACATGTAGGGAGAGGGGGTACAATGTACACACACATGTAGGGAGAGGGGGTACAATGCACACACACATGTAGGGAGAGGGGGTACAATGTACACACACATGTAGGGAGAGGGGTACAATGCACACACTCATGTAGGGAGAGGGGGTACAATGTACACACACATGTAGAGAGAGGGGGTACAATGCACACACACATGTAGGGAGAGGGGGTACAATGCACACACTCATGTAGGGAGAGGGGGTACAATGTACACACACATGTAGAGAGAGGGGGTACAATGCACACACACATGTAGGGAGAGGGGGTACAATGTACACACACATGTAGGGAGAGGGGGTACAATGTACACACACATGTAGGGAGAGGGGGTACAATGTACATACACATGTAGGGAGAGGGGGTACAATGTACACACACATGTAGGGAGAGGGGGTACAATGTACACACACATGTAGGGAGATGGGGTACAATGTACACATGTAGGGAGAGGGGGTACAATGTACACATGTAGGGAGAGGGGGTACAATGTACACATGTAGGGAGAGGGGGTACAATGTACACACACATGTAGGGAGAGGGGGTACAATGCACACACACATGTAGGGAGATGGGGTACAATGTACACACACATGTAGGGAGAGGGGTACAATGCACACACTCATGTAGGGAGAGGGGGTACAATGTACACACACATGTAGAGAGAGGGGGTACAATGCACACACACATGTAGGGAGAGGGGGTACAATGCACACACTCATGTAGGGAGAGGGGGTACAATGTACACACACATGTAGGGAGAGGGGGTACAATGTACACACACATGTAGGGAGAGGGGGTACAATGCACATACACATGTAGGGAGAGGGGGTACAATGTACACACACATGTAGGGAGAGGGGGTACAATGTACACACACATGTAGGGAGAGGGGGTACAATGTACACACACATGTAGGGAGAGGGGGTACAATGCACACACACATGTAGGGAGAGGGGGTACAATGTACACACACATGTAGGGAGAGGGGGTACAATGTACACATGTAGGGAGAGGGGGTACAATGTACACATGTAGGGAGAGGGGGTACAATGTACACATGTAGGGAGAGGGGGTACAATGTACACACACATGTAGGGAGAGGGGGTACAATGCACACACACATGTAGGGAGAGGGGGTACAATGTACACACACATGTAGGGAGAGGGGTACAATGCACACACTCATGTAGGGAGAGGGGGTACAATGTACACACACATGTAGAGAGAGGGGGTACAATGCACACACACATGTAGGGAGAGGGGGTACAATGCACACACTCATGTAGGGAGAGGGGGTACAATGTACACACACATGTAGGGAGAGGGGGTACAATGTACACACACATGTAGGGAGAGGGGGTACAATGCACATACACATGTAGGGAGAGGGGGTACAATGTACACACACATGTAGGGAGAGGGGGTACAATGCACACACACATGTAGGGAGAGGGGGTACAATGTACACACACATGTAGGGAGAGGGGTACAATGCACACACTCATGTAGGGAGAGGGGGTACAATGTACACACACATGTAGAGAGAGGGGGTACAATGCACACACACATGTAGGGAGAGGGGGTACAATGCACACACTCATGTAGGGAGAGGGGGTACAATGTACACACACATGTAGAGAGAGGGGGTACAATGCACACACACATGTAGGGAGAGGGGGTACAATGTACACACACATGTAGGGAGAGGGGGTACAATGTACACACACATGTAGGGAGAGGGGGTACAATGCACACACACATGTAGGGAGAGGGGGTACAATGCACACACACATGTAGGGAGAGGGGGTACAATGTACACATGTAGGGAGAGGGGGTACAATGTACACACACATGTAGGGAGAGGGGGTACAATGCACACATGTAGGGAGAGGGGTACAATGCACACACACATGTAGGGAGAGGGGGTACAATGTACACACACATGTAGGGACAGGGGGTACAATGCACACATGTAGGGAGAGGGGGTACAATGCACACACACATGTAGTGAGAGGGGGTACAATGTACACATGTAGGGAGAGGGGGTACAATGTACACACACATGTAGGGAGAGGGGGTACAATGTACACACACATGTAGGGAGAGGGGGTACAATGTACACACACATGTAGGGAGAGGGGGTACAATGTACACACACATGTAGGGAGAGGGGGTACAATGCACACACACATGTAGGGAGAGGGGGTACAATGTACACACACATGTAGGGAGAGGGGGTACAATGTACACACACATGTATGGAGAGGGGGTACAATGTACACACACATGTAGGGAGAGGGGGTACAATGTACACACACATGTAGGGAGAGGGGGTACAATGTACACACACATGTAGGGAAAGGGGGTACAATGTACACACATGTAGGGAGAGGGGGTACAATGCACACACACATGTAGTACACACACATGTAGGGAGAGGGGGTACAATGTACACACACATGTAGGGAGAGGGGGTACAATGTACACACACATGTATTTGTTTCATACAAATGAAGCCTTGAGCTTTCATTGTCATATTAGTGAGATGGACCATGGATCATGCAAACCATGCTCTCCCTTGCAACCAACTCCCTTCCCCGCACACCCGTATGACTTGCGCTAATAAAAAACCTATCACACGTTCCCAGACATTAAATTGTAAAGGTTTTAAGGGAACCCTCGCTTTAAAAACAATTTGTCATCTACATGGCAGCACACAATTGAAGTCATCCTACATACATGTATATGGGTATAGTAGAAACCATGACATAATGTGTCTCACTATACAGTCTTTTGTACAGTCAAGCAGCGGCACTTATGAACCGGCATATCAGGACAACACCATCTGCAGCTGTGTGGTGTTGGTTTTGGTAACACTAATAGTTTTACATCCAATACATGCATGGCTACAACAAAAAGGACGAATTGAGCCAGGACTGTATACACTGAAACTTTGCATGCATACATATTACATAATCACCAGAAATGGCACTTCAGCTATTACGTCATGGTTTCTATACCCATATAGGAATTGTGTTGCCATGTAGATGACAAATTGTTTTTAAAGTGAGGGTTCCCTTAAAACCTTTACAGTTTGATGTCTGTGAATGTGCAATAGGTTTTTTTTATATGCCCCTGACATAAGCTGTTCATGTGCTGTGGTTTGTTGTGGTTATGAAACTAGTACAGGATGCCACACATCTTGTAGGTGAGTGCATATGTATGCTTCTCTTTACACTTCTCATCATTTGGGAAAGGCCTCCTCCCCATTGGGGTTCTGGGGTGGAGCACCTGTGTAAGCATAATGCTGATGGGGGGAGGCCTTTCCCAAATGATGAGAAGTGTAAAGAGAAGCTATACATATGCACTCACCTAGGAGATGTGTGGCATCCTGTACTAGTTTCACAACCACAACAAACCACAGCACATGAACAGCTTATGTCAGGGGCATGTGATTAAGCATGCTCATGCATGTATGTCCTATTTGTGTACATGTACTAGACTATATGCAGAACAGTGTACATGATGCTCACCAATTGATACTTCCTTGCACAAACTGCATTTTAAGCAAGCACTGTTGCAAAATGAATACGTAAGAAGTGAAGTTAACTGATGCATGTGACAACTGATGCATGTGACATAATCACATAATTAACGTATCAACTGATGAGACAAGGTAGAATGGCTCCAACACCTGAATGTCACCTGATCCATGCTGGCTTGCATTTGCAGGGCAATGAGCTCTAAGTGGTATCTGTGTGCACGTGCACTTGCATGTGTGTGTGTGTGTGTGTGTGTGTGTGTGTGTGTGTGTGTGTGTGTGTGTGTGTGTGTGTGTGTGTGTGTTTGTGTCTGTCTCTGTGTAATGGCTTATGTACACATGTAGGGAGAGGGGGTACAATGTACACACACATGTAGGGAGAGGGGGTACAATGTACACACACATGTAGGGAGAGGGGGTACAATGTACACACACACATGTAGGGAGAGGGGGTACAATGTACACACACACATGTAGGTACAATGTATACACGTCACACATTGCCCATAACGCTTCATATCAATAGTAATACCAGCAAGCCAGTGTGGCATGTGATCCCCTCCCCCTCAAAAGAGAGAAGGAGACAGAGAGAAGGGAGCGGGGGGGGGGAGGGAATAAGGCAGAGAGTGAGGGAAGATGAGGGACATATGGGCACACATGTTTTAAAGCCACACTGCATACATAGGTTACTATCGCCCCACACACAAACAAGTAACTACATGTACATACCTTGCTATGTTGGGGGTTGTTCACTTCTGAGCAGGTGGCCTCAATCAGTGCAGGAGACAGCTTACCCTCTTTGGACCAATACTCCAAAGCCTTCCTCAGGTACCTCCTTTAACATCGAAATGTCGATAAGGTGATTCCATTGCACCAGACACTACCATAGGCTACTCTATCAATGGTTACATAACTATGTATTATTTAATTAACTGACTTAACAAGTATCCTACACTAACAAAATTGTGAAGATAAATGACCAATTTATGAAATGTACGCCCCTTAAAATCAAGATAAAAAAACCACCTTAAAAGTAAACACTGCTACAAAGTATATACAAAAACCTGTGTTAGGATTAATAATTAACTGGCTTTATTAATGTATATTAATGATACACAAAGTTCAATATACATCAACACTTGCTATATATAAAACACACTACAGTTAAGATGGGATTCTACGGAGGATGGCTCTGGCATTCGCTCTTATTAAGCAAATGCTCAAGTTTGAGAACAGCTCAAAAGATATCTGTGCCTTTGGCAGAGACTTGTGAATCGCAAGCCTAGCAATGATCTGAGCCAGAAATCTTGAAGCTTCATTACCCCAAGCCCCATAGGAGTCAACTACTAGAGGGGTTGAGACCCACCCTAAAGCTAAACACTTTACATCATTGGCCTGGTGTTTCCTCCTCTCCGTTGCCTCAAGGACTGCACCAACCATTACTCCCGCTTCAGCTAAAGTTGAAGGATTTAGCGGTGAGACAACGGAGATGTCCAGGGCAATGGGCCTTCCATGATTCCAATGCTTCATGAGAATATCAGCAGGTTGTGACTGTGAATGGTCAGGAAAGAGCCCAGCACCAGCTTCAACTTCGATTGAAGCATGTGCACGGTGAAGAAAGTGCGCTAAAGTGTCCCTGAGAGCATTATGGCGTGTAATAACATCACCCCCACATTTGCATGTTAATGCATGGTGTCCAAGAGGGTCCAGACTGTGGGCAGGGCAGAAAGCACACTGAGAACCCTGGGAGGTATCTAGGCCTAGCCACCACTTGACAGCTACCCTGAATTCAATTGGGTCAAGATGGAGAGCTAGGGATGTGGAGGGAATAACTGATAACCAGGATGTCGCGTGGGGGGCTGAAACTGATAGCAACCGAGCCTTGTTAGCAGGGGAGGATTGATCAAAGAGAACTTGAAAGCAATAGTCGTTTACTTTTGAAGACAGAAGCTTCTGTCTGATAATACACAATCAGTCATAAAATAAAAAAATAGACGGTAGTTACATACATGTTATATGTTCCGTGTTTTATGATCATGTTCATGTTATTGCATGTATATATCCATAATACTATTATAGTAATACACAATAATTAGTACATCTTAAATTCATTATATGTTCAAGAATTGTGTTTTTAAAAATAGCTACATGAAAGGTAAGCCCTCTCTAAAATCATGATAAGTTCCACTTACATGAATATAAAAATACCAATATTAGCAGCTACAAACCATGCATACCTCAACTCCAAGTTTTCCTCCTCAGCAATAACAGAGAGTAAATTCCAAACAAAGTTACTGACCTCTGTGGACCTGTACACAACGCACACAGGACAAAGTAAATAGTACAAAGTTCCCTTCAATGCCGCTTCAGGACACAACCTGTGCTCTATCATTATTTTATCTTAACCTCCTCCCCACTCCTCCATCTTCTCTCCTTTACCTTCTGCCCCATCCCATCCATATCACGCACCCATTCCATTTCTCCTCCCCAGCCCTTCTATTTAACCCTCCTCATCCTTGTGCCTCCCCATCCCTTTGCTCATACATGTACCTCATTTTCTCGTACCTCAGGACTCCCATCCCTTCCCCACATACCTCCTGGGCACACCTTTCCCACATACCTCCTTCCTCTTCCCCAAACCCACTCCATCTTACCTCCTCCCCATGCCACCCCACTTACCTCCTCCCCATGCCTCCCCATCTTACCTCCTCCCCATGCCACCCCACTTACCTCCTCCCCATGCCACCCCACTTACCTCCTCCCCATGCCACTCCATCTTACCTCCTCCCCATGCCACCCCACTTACCTCCTCCCCATGCCACCCCACTTACCTCCTATGTGTCACAATGCTGGACAAGTTGACCTGCTCCAGTAGGGACATGCACTTCTCCTGGCCCCCAGCCTCTCTGTCCATCATATTGGGCAGCACTCCGTCCAACCATAGCCTGCAGAGAGGCAGCAACACATCAATCGATGGACACCATATATTGCTCTACTAATTCCCCTCCTATCGTCTACACCTCTTGCCTCCTATCTCCACCTCCACCTCCTACCCAACTCCCTCACCATCCCCACCTCCCTCACCATCCCCACCTCCCTCACCATCCCCACCTCCCTCACCATCCCCACCTCCCTCACCATCCCCACCTCCCTCACCATCCCCACCTCCTTCACCTTCCCACCTTCCTCACCATCCCCCACCTCCCTCACCATCCCACCTTCCTCACCATCCCACCTCCCTCTCCATCCCACCTCCCTCGCCATCCCACCTCCCTCGCCATCCCACCTCCCTCACCATCCCACCTCCCTCACCATCCCACCTCCCTCACCATCCCACCTCCCTCACCATCCCACCTCCCTCACCATCCCACCTCCCTCACCATCCCACCTCCCTCACCATCCCACCTCCCTCACCATCCCATCTCCCTCACCATCCCACCTCGGCTCCCTCTCCATCCCCACCTCCCCCACCATTTGGCCGTCTCCACCACACCACTGAGTGAGCAACCAGCTGCCAAAGACAAACATGTCAGCGCTCTTGACCTGACACTGGTAGTGAAGGAAGGACAAGTAACACAAGTACACACACATGCACTCTCTCTCTCCCCCCTAAGATGTAATATTAAAACATGCTAGTTATTAAAACATGCTACACAAAGCACTGAGGAGAGAACATGGTGGAAGGGTCATCATGGGTGGGAGTGGTCATCATGAGGGGAGTGGTCATCGTGAGGGGAGTGGTCATCATGGGTGGGAGTGGTCATCATGGTGGGAGTGGTCATCATGGGTGGGAGTGGTGGGAGTGGTCATCATGGAGAGGGGTCTCCATAGGATGTGGGAGGGGTCAACGTGGGATGGGGTGGAAGTGGGCATTACAAAGTGGGAGGGTCATCATGGGATTATAATGGGAGCGGTCATTATAGGAGTGGCTATGTTGGATATGGCACAGGTGTCTAGAGTGTGGCTATGAAGCAGACAGAATATCCTGGGTCACCACCCTGCTCACCAGACTAGGATGTGTGTAAGCACACATGCACAACAGACTGTTCCCATGACTACCATTACATAAAACCCAAAGCCAAGAGGCAACAGGTGAGAGGATGAGGAAAAAAGGGAGGAAGGAAGGGAATGAGAGGTGGGGAGGAGGGAGGGGAAATGGGAGGTGGCAGCTCCAGAGGGAAAAAGAAAATGGGGAGGAGGGTATTCCTGCTTGGACTCCCCCCCCTCCATCATTCCTCTACCATAAGGCGTGGGGGGCACACTAACCTTGGTGCCTTGTCTGAGCATCGAGAGAGTATCATTTTCATCAGAAACTTGTACGAGAGCCTTCCCTCATCTTCCGCAGGTAACCCTGGTCACAGAGAGAGGACACACACATGTGACATCATACGTCTCCCTTTAGCCAACGCTTGCCTTGTGTGGGTTCTCTCATGGGTAACGTCAGCAGCTCTGAAACTATGTCCAATGCAAACATGCGATACCCCACCTGGAAACCAAGGGGGCATACATGCATGACAAATTACACACACACACACACACACACACACACACACACACACACACACACACACACACACACACAGACACACACACACACACACACACACACACACACACACACACACACACACACACACACACACACACACACACACACACACACACACACACACACACATCTCCCAGTACACAGTGGTTTAAAACCAGGGGTGATGCAGACATTTTTGAATTGTGTACTTTTAAATTAGGATCAATATTGCTATTATGGTAGTGAGAATATTTATTAAAATAATTATTAAATTATACTTAAATATTAATAGATATAATCAAACCACTGAATTCAAGATATAAGAAATGTTATTTTTCTCAAGATATTAACATTTTAGTCTTTATTCCCAAAGTACACTACAAGCCTTATATTTTAACACATATTGATGCAAATGAATAAAATAGATCAGTTAAAACTTCATAGGTGTATAAGCTGTCGCATGGTTTTTGTGTTGCATGAGTTTGTAATGAGCATGCAGGTAGCTCAACTTTTAGTTTAAGATCCTGCCTCAGTCTTGTGTAGCTGGTAGGACCAAGTTTGTATTGTGACAGCATGTAGAGACCATCATCCAAGCTAATTTCCTTGTCAACAAATTCCTCAGTTGTGGAATAACTGCATGCCAACAGCAGCTAGAGGCCTATCTTTAACATAGTTCTCTTTGTGTAAGAGGTATTCTTATAGCTGAGATGGAGTAATATTGTTTTCTTCTGCTTCTTCCTGAATTAAAGACATCAATGCCTGCATTCTCCTGTTTCTTTGACGTGCATGGAATAACTATATCTAAGAGAGATAGCAAACTTTCTTTCTCACCTTGTGGCACATCTTAGCTATCTCTGCCACTGGACCCTTCACCTGACATGCTTGTGTCCACTAATGCACATGCCTCTGCACTGGAACTATCTATTGCTTCATAAAACACTTAATTCTTATGAAAGGCCCTTATTGTAGTTTTACGCCGTTTGGATTTTCCTATTCATATTGATCCATTTGGATCGCAGCGACAGAAAACGGAACGCCCACTTCTTTTCAATTTCCTTACCTTTTTTAAGCCCCTTCATCATCCAAATACTGTCTTGCTGCTTCAGTGTTGCTCTTAAACTTCGTAACATACCTGGTGTGAGCTTCTAAGTTCGTTATTTTGTGCTTTTCTGTCATGGCCATCGATCGAACACATACGTGTAACACAAATTATTTTTACGCGCGCGAGCGTTATTAGCAATTATTGGCAAAAACACAAACGGTATCGATGTTGTAGAATTCTTTATGGTGGTCCCATATAGAAAGCGGGGCGTTATCGGCACATGTTTTGGGGGTGCCAACTCATAACATAATGCATCTATTTTGTCTGTCTTCTCTGTTGGACCCTCGTTTGTACTCGCCGAGGAAAGTTAGGCGGTACAATCTCATTTTTCCTCGTTTGCCCGCCTTTCATCGCAAAAAAAGATATATTCCAAAGACAAAAACTATAACAAATTTTGTATCTTTCGAAAGGCACGAGAAAACGCTATCTAGCCACATATTCATTCTTCCTCCCATTTGTTCCATTAAATGTGTAGTCGAGTACAAAGACGTTGATGTTAGAGCTCAAATTTTTCATCTGTTTTTAACCTCAACATTCTAAAACAAACTGAATTTCCATATTTTTAGTAATATCTGATACTTTGGACTATTTTGAGTTAAATTATGTAAAAAACATTAAGGTCATATCCTAGCCCGATGTCTGCATCTTAAACCACTGTGCAGTACACACAAGAATGTGCCCACCTAGTGTACAAGCATGCACAAACATACATACAATGCACACACAGTGACACACATAGACCACACATATGCACACACACACACACACACACACACACACACACACACACACACACACACACACACACACACACACACACACACACACACACACACACACACACACACACACACACACACACACACACAACACAAGCACACAAGCATACCTTGGTATTTCTAGAAAACTTGTATATTCACTCCAGCAGCAAGGAATAACGTTGGTCTGGAAAGAGGGACAAGATCCTACACACCACCTTCATGGAGGATAAGAAGACAAACAGCATTATGGGTACCCCACACCCTCACACACATGCTCCCTCTCATATCCCACACACCCTCACACACATGCTCCCTCTCATACCCTACACACCCTCACAAATGCACCCTCCCCACACCCACATGCTCCCTCATACCCACACCCACACACATGCTCCCTCTCATACCACACACCCACACACACATGCTCCCTCCCCACACATGCTCCCTCATACCCACACACATGCTTTCACACATACCCCCATGTATACACAAATGCTCCCTTTCCAAATCCCCCCACATCCACACATACAGAAGACAGCTTGCTCCTGTAGTCTGCTTTGTCAGGGGCTTTTGTACACAGGTGTTGCAGCAGGGTCTTAAGGGGTCCCATCACAACCTCACTGTGCTGTGCAAAGATGTGGCTGTACGCATGTGTGTGTGGGGGGGTATGCATGTGTGTGTGTGTGTGTGTGTGTGTGTGTGTGTGTGTGTGCATGTGCATGTGTGTGTAGGTGTGCATGTGTGTGTGTGTGGGGGGTATGCATGTGTGTGTGTGTGTGTGCATGTGCATGTGTGTGTGGGTGTGCATGTGTGTGTGTGTGTGTGTGTGTGTGTGTGTGTGTGTGTGTGTGTGTGTGTGTGTGTGTGTGGATGACAGGTCAATCAATGGTCATGACCATAAGGTACATGTACATGTACATGCATGCAAGCACGACTGAATATGCGTATGTGTGCATGTGTATTGGACGCCTGTGTATGCGATGTTGGTGTGTGTCACTGTGTGCCTGTATGCTGATGCGTGTGCCAGTGATATATCTAGTGTACATGGGTGTGTGTGTGTGTGCCTGTATGTGCATGTGTGTATGTGTGTATGTGTGCAGGTGTGTATGTATGTATGCATGTATGTATGTATGTATGCATGCATGCATGTATGTATGTATATATGTATGTGTGTGTGTGTATGTATGTATGTATGTATGTATGTATGTATGTATGTATGTGTGTGTGTGTGTGTGTGTGTGTATGTATGTATGTATGTATGTATGTATGTATGTGTGTGTGTGTGTGTGTGTGTGTGTGTATGCATGCATGCATGCATGCATGCATGCATGCATGTATGTATGTATGTATGTATGTATGTATGTATGTATGTATGTATGTATGTATGTATGTATGTATGTATGTATGTATGTATGTATGTATGTATGTATGTATGTATCGGGACCTACGTTAGTAGGTCCTATGTAGGATTTGAAGTGTCGTGAATACGATTAGCAAAACACCAGATTCCATTATTGCCGATGCGCCGTAGAATCAGTTGGAATTTAGCAGTGGCGGGCACCGGGGGCACGTGCCCCCCCCTTCCGGACGACTCATTACATATTCATGAGTGTGTTTTGCGTACCGCGTGCGATTATAACCGCACGAAACAGTGCCGCGGTTAGCTACAGCGCTGATACATGTACTGTCACAGGGGCGGATCTAGGGGGGGGGGGGGGGGGGCACCGGGGGGACTTGCCCCCCCCCCCCCCCAATTCAATAATCCAACTATATTCACATGACGTGGCACGTTACTCGTCAATAATCTTGTGTTTTCAAGCGCACACTGATAGCGGAGCGATCTGATCGGTCATGTACAGCGTTTGTAGCGCTAATCGTTATTCATACCTAACCAGTTGTTTGATTGATGCTAGAGCAGTTACGCAGACGGTATCATAACATTGATGTCGATCTGCCACATGTAGGTCCTGCGTTAACATCAAACAGTTGTTACCTGTAGCAGAGATTATATATTTTCTCTGCCTGTAGTACCCATAGAACGGAATATACATGTATTGTGTCGGATACATATTCACTGTAGTATACATATTTATCGCCTATTGTGGGAGAGGAACACAGCAAAAATGAAAAATGAAAAGAAGACCGCAAATCGAGACTTGATTTTACAAGTGATCTGACACATATACATACTAGCTGATACAGACTGATTACATGCAGCCTGCATGCACATACAATCGTTGATTTGCCATATGATTTTCTTACATTTTTTTGCTGCGGAAACCAACCTCGGCCGGCGCCTTATATCACAAGGAAAGTGAATATTTCGTATCCCTATTTTGCTATTTATGACTCAAATGAAGCATTATGGCTAATAATATTTTTCGCAACAATTTTAGGCCCGAAACTATTTGCTCATCTACCAGCACGGTGCAAATACTTTTCTTGTAGTGCAATTTTTAACTGTACATATAAATAAAGCACTAAAACTAGCATAGTTTTAATGCTTTACTACTTAGATAGTATCAAAAGCTTCCGCGCTTCGCGCGGGAGGGGGCATATCCCCCTCCCGCACCCACCCCCTTTTGGGGGCCACACCCACTTTCCTATAACTTTTATTAACCGTGCCCCCCCCCTTAAAAAATTCCTGTATCCGCCCCTGTTTAGTGAGCATATTTGGATACAACCGTCGAACATCTACAGTGTAGTATAACTGCCGACGTTTAGAAAGCTCGGACAACAGAGATAACGCTCACTCATTCCCACCCTCGAACCTTAAAAAAAGTTTCTCCTAATTCTTCTTCTTCTTCTTCTTCCGGATCTGATAAGATAAGATTCACTCGGATAAGAGGTTTATTGCGCTGTATCTTTGTCACGATTGAAGCGTAATGTTAGCCGTTATGCGGAAGCACTAGAACCACCAAGTTACAAACTTACTGCCGAGTCGGATTTGTTTTATTATTTTCGTAAGCGGAGTTATGCTTGACACAAATTCGATCTTTAGCAACTTAGTTTTGTTAGCAATAGCCCACAACAGATTTTATCGGCCCTTGGAAAGTGGAGATCCAAAATAAACTTGTGGTTGAACACGCGTTTCTGGCGAGTGTATGCAGCTGCAGTCACGTCGATCGCCAAGAGAAAAGAATAGTGCAAGAATAAAATTATGACACTGACAGTTGTACGTGTGGTTGTGCTGACGAGTCGCGCGATGAAGCTCCGAAAGACCGTTCACGTGAAAAAGAAAAAAGAACAATTGAACGCTACAAAGCGGGTTAAGCCGATCGCAAAAGTAAGAAGGATCGATAGGCTAGCATGAAGGCAGTAAGAAGGATAGCGTGAAGGCGGGAAACCACTGCATGCAACTGGCCGTTGCTATTAAGGCCAAAGAAGTTGCATGGCATTGGTTGGCCATGGGTGACGTATACAGGTGAGCTACCTAACATACAACGAGAGTAACACTATATTTGCGCCCCCCACCCTCATGTAAGCAAGCTGTCAAAGATGACCTGTTGGTAGGACCATTTATAAGTGAGTTTTGTTCAATGCCGACAATGGTAACGGGAATGTCCTCCACAATTGCGTGGTCCCACTAGAGCAAATCAGGTGCTGCTCATTCAAGCTGCAAAGGTGATGGAAAACAGAACACCATCCCACCAGGATGGGGGTGAACCACTCCAAATAGGTGGGTGTATGTAGTCTGACGTAGCCACACCCTCGCCGGCCTCGCGCTTTGCGGAGGGTCAAAGGTGATGGAAAACAGAACACCATCCCACCAGGATGGGGGTGAACCACTCCAAATAGGTGGGTGTATGTGACTGTGTGTGTGTGTTGAAAAGTGTGTGCCATGTCTCATGGATATGTTGCCAAGTGGTGTAGTGTTGTGCTAGCTATCCCCCTCCCCTTCCCTCCTGTCTCATCTTCTCTTCTCTCCTACCCTTCCTCTCCATTCTCTTCTCCCCTCCCCTCCTTCTCCTCCTCTCTCCTCTCCCCCTTCTCCTCTCCCCTTCCCTCCTCTCTCCTCTCCCCCTTCCCTCCTCTCCCCCTTCCCTCCTCTCTCCTCTCCCCCTTCCCTCCTCTCTCCTCACCCCCTTCTACTCTCTTCTCTCCTCTCCCCCTTCCCTCCTCTCTCCTCTCCCCCTTCCCTCCTCTCTCCTCTCCCCCTTCCCTCCTCTCTCCTCTCCCCCTTCCCTCCTCTCTCCTCTCCCCCTTCCCTCCTCTCTCCTCTCCCCCTTCCCTCCTCTCTCCTCTCCCCCTTTCCTCCTCTCTCCTCTCCTCCTCTCCCCTTCCCTCCTCTCCCCCTTCCCTCCTCTCCCCCTTCCCTCCTCTCCCCCTTCCCTCCTCTCCCCCTTCCCTCCTCTCCCCCTTCCCTCCTCTCCCCCTTCCCTCCTCTCCCCCTTCCCTCCTCTCTCCTTTCCCCCTTCCTTCCTCTTCCCTTCCCTCCTCTCCCCCTTCCCTCCTCTCCCCCTTCCCTCCTCTCCCCCTTCATTCCTCTCCCCCTTCCCTCCGCTCTCCTCTCCCCCTTCTCTCCTCTCTCCTCATCCCCTTCCCTCCTCGCTCTTCACCCCCTTCCCTCCTCTCTCTTCCTCTCCTCCTTCCCTCCTTTCTCCATTCCCTTCTAAAAGACGAGCTGAAAGTGAGAGCTAGTAGCCCTATTAAAAGAACAACCTTTAAGTTTAGTCGGGCCAGCCCAACTACTTCAAATTTTAGCAAAGCAAAAGCACGTGCTTGTTTATTGTACGAAGAGGATCAGTATTCGAAATAAAAGGCAGGCAATCTGGTAAGCATCTTTTGTGTGAATGGCGAATTGCTCTGATCATATACATGTACTCACATCAAGGACAGACATTTATGGCGATTATTCCTGATGCCTTCACTACTGGCTTTGAAGAACGTATGAGTACCTTCAGTCAAGAGGTGAGGGCTTTGAATCCTGTGAGGATAGTTGTGATGGAGATTCGGGTTGGGGCTACATGTATGTCAGTTTAGGATGTTTTGGTTGGAGCCATGGGAAGGGCATTTATGGTTTGAGCTCACATTATATTTTGTGACTTCACTACTAATTCCTCCTTTCCTCCGCTACTACTTTCTTTAGGGATCCCCTCATCTTCCAGTCACATGCCAATTCAGAGACATTAACTGTTTAAAGGAAATTGTTTGATTGTGATGTGATTTAATGATGATAGCAAGTGAGCAGAACAAACTGTCCTATTGTACATACTGCTGTGATGTATGTGATGCAATGGGTTGTATTCCAAGATTCCCCTTCCTTCTACGTTTGTGCTCCTGCATGCAATGTATTAGTACATGTCGGAACCCGCCGGGGAAAAAAAAGGAGTGAAACAAGATATAAAAATTTAATTAAAATAATATTGGTGATGTAGGATTTGTATAGATAGCAATTGAGTAAAAAGTAAGGAAACAAGGAATTACGGATATTATGCATTCATTAAATTATAAATATTACAGACCTACATTATTTAGCAAATCTACCTGCCTAAAAGTGTGCTAAATGTAGGTATGTAATATTTATAATTTAATGAATGCATAATATCCGTAATTCCTTGTTTCCTTACTTTTTACTCAATTGCTATCTATACAAATCCTACATCACCAATTTTATTTTAATTAAATTTTTATGTATGTATGTATCAGGAGTCAGGACCCACGGTAGTGGGTCCTATGTAGGATTGGCTTCGGATTGGCTTTAGTGGGCGTGGTTTTCGATCGAGCGTTTTAAAACGGTAACGAACAGTGGCGAGGTGGCCGGGGTGGGCAGGAAGGGGGGGGGGGGGCAATTGCCCCTCCCCCCCCCCCCCCCCAAGCGGGCCTTTAAAAGGGGGCGCCAAAATGGCTAAAGGGGTGCTCCAGCCGCCAAGCGAATCCTGTTTAGTAGAGTTGCATTAACGCATCGTGTATTGTAGTTACGCAGATGTATGTTGCTATTTATGTATACAAGTTGCTATAAATATGTATCACATCGTTCCCGTCCGGTTATTGTTTATCTCGTATCCACGCGGTGCATATTTATAGCACCATACATGATGTACATGTAAGACGCGCGTGACGTCAGGTGCTACTGCACATTGGAACGGTTAATATAGAGGCGCACTGTACAAGCTGAATTCGTGGGGGGGGGGGGGGGGGGGGGGGGGAGGGCTTAGGTCATGTACTCTAAAAACTAATATAATGCACGGAATGGTTTAGCAATTTTTAAAACTTTTATCTGGTCCATTCTTAATAACGTATACTCCTTTTCTCAGTTTTCTGCATGGCGTGCTTAATTTCAATTTCACTAATTTATCTGGTTCAATGACCCCAGTAATTTTTTGTACAATTTCTTGAAGCTCTACCGGTACAATGATATTTTTTCTTCAAATTTTCCTTTATTTATCATCTGGAACTATAATCATCTTAATGTTTAATCTCCCGGAATCCTTATTTAAGGATGGCCATCCTTAAATAAGGATGATGACCACTTTCTAAGAGAATGATGCACACTTGGTGCTTTATTTTAGATTTGTGATTAACTAGATTCAAGATAAGGCAGATTAGCGTTACTGCCGCGATTACAACAGGTTTGACTTGCTCAAAAACCGGTATTACAGTCTCGTTATGGCGAAGCCGCCATTTGCCGTTGGCGATATAGTAGTGAGCCGATTAACTCAAATGGAAGGAAGGGCAGGTATCTGAAAGCTGAAGGAGTAGAATGTATATAGACTGTCAGAATCAGATGGACCCATCTGTGGAACACTATCCACGGCGATACGCTGGCTCACAACTCGTGTACCACATTGTACGTACCGCGCGGCCAGTCACTGAGTGTACAGTTACTGATTGCATACACTCGAAAGTGTCAAGCTATAGCTAAGCAACCCTGCTTAGTTACCGAGAGTGCCACAGAAAACGACGGATGTAATTCCTCAGTATGGATGGGACGTACATGCAGAGATAATATATAAATATATCAGTTTATATATTATCTCTGGTACATGTAGGCGGGCCACTAGGCCTATACATGTATATACATGTGTAGCTAGGTGACCGTAATTCCGTAATTCCATAATCTATGGCGGCAGCAACAGTAGGCCTAGGCAATGACGTGGTCCCTTTGAGTCTGATTAATTGGGGCTAAGAATTGGCAACGCTTCCTATATCTCCCGTAACCCCCCCCCCCCCCCCCCCCCATATATGCATCCCGGCACCATTGTGCATTTGTGCATGCCCGGGTACTCTATGCATGAAATGATAGGAATAGAAAGCACACTCAGTCTGTTCAATGGAGCGCAACCACATGTAGTGCACGTGGTCATGTACTGGTCTCAGTGAGGCATCCACTCTGGCGGTTGACCAGAAGATAGCATCTACATCAGTACACGTACAAACGCTTGATATTAATTTTGAAGTGTTATGATGTAAATGCTCATAACTTATTAACCACAAGTTATTTTTTCAACGAATCAGGTTGTGAGTATAGCTGGGTTAACTGACTATCAGAGAAAATCAAGAGTTTTAAAACCACTATGGTTTTTGAGGTCAATAACCTCTACTGTTGTGATCCTTATTTAAGGATGGTGTCAATCCTTAAATAAGGATGTGCCACTTCATCTCTGTTTTAAAATATGTACATTGATCATATTGATTGACATCATTTACAGTTTGTTATGTAGGCTAATCAGTATATTATAAGCATTTATATGATCTAATTTGCTTGGTTAGCAAAAGTATGCAATGCAAAAGACGAGGATAATGACATCCTTAAATAAGGATTTTTCCCTGGAGATTAAACATTAAGATGATCAATTTTCGATCCGACATCCATGCAGGGTAGTCTCGTACCCAGACCCATGTTTTCACAGCAGTGGATGGATTACATCACCGCTACGCGAAAAGTGGGTCTAGAGAAATGCCCAACAAAATTCGTTCTGAGTGCGCGAGATTTCACGCGCCCAATCAGAATGCAGTGCTACGTGACGTCACAAATGAATTTTTAATTACGTAAAGCAATATTATTAGCATGTTCACTTAGCCACTGTCGCTAACGAGAATCGTCAAGGTCTAATCCTACAAAGGCTGGGCTACGCTTCTATCCGTCCTAATCAGCTTAAGGCTATCAGAAGCTTCATGGAAGGGGAATGACGTGTTCGTCCTGTGGGGAGTGGAAAGTCTCTATGTTTCGTTCGCCTTTGACGATCTGTATTGTGGTAGTCGTATCGCCACTAATAGCCTTAATGAAGGACCAAGTATATGCATTAAACAAGCAGAAATCATCACACTGCGTGTACATGTACATCGTTCTTTTTTTTTGTGTGTTACCATGTGACTGTGTGGTCAATCTGAATCCATTAACACCCTTGCAGCTGCTATTATCATAACATCTGTCTGCCCTCAAATACTTGTGTATTACACAAGTAATATTAATAGGAGATAACTTTGACAGCAGTTCACCTTTCAGGTTCCCCACTTTCCCTTGAAGGGCTAGGTACTGGCCAATTTCGTCAAAGCACTTTCTGCACAGATACCCTGATTCGAACTCCTTCTTAGCGTCTCTCGCTGATAGCCTGCATTAATTAATTCGCGCGCTAGATCGATCAGTACTGCTCTGCAACGCTCACTTGCTGGGTTAGCAAGCTGCCTTCTGTTTTTGCCAACCAAGACGGGAGCAATGCAAAGCTTACAGCGATTCATTTCGTTGTCTCCTATTTTTAAAAAACTGACACCATGACGTTATCACGCTGACGTATTCTAGCTATAGCCCCGTGTGACGTTGTTTAGCACCAATTTGATTGCGTAACATCAAATGGTGCTCAGAACGACTTTATACCCAGTGCAGCAACAGTCAGGATCCACATATACTGTGGCCTCTTTAGTATTGCATTTGCTTACCATGCTGCAATAGGAGACGACTTAAGGACTCTTATTTTTGATCAAGGCAGGATGCGTTCCCATCTGCTATCCTGTTTTGAACGAAGTACCACAACAGATACAATCAGGAGGTGTGCACTGAGGCATCATGTCATTATTTTTCACTGTACCTGCAGAATGCCTGAATCAGGCAAAATGATTCAGTGTGAAGTTTGCTACCGATGGTATCCCAAAACGCTATAGAAATATGGGGCCGGGGGGGACCCATTCATAGGGGGGGGGGGCCTACATCGCTACGACACCTCTACAAATTAAATCAGTTTCCTTAAATTCAGACTCAAATACTTGTCTCTTATGTGCGCATCCTTATGGGACTGGCTGCTTTCATGCTTTGTAAACTTAGCAATGGAGTCTTTCCGGCAAAGATATGAAGGATTTCTCTAGGAAGATGTGGAATATAATTATTCTTGTAAGCCATGACACACCACGAAAAGTATAAAGCTTGCATGCTCACGATTAACATCGTAATGTAGCCATAGCCACCCTTGGAACCACTGGGCTTGGAACAAGCGCTTCACGACTGATGACTCCCAAATTCAGGCTGGGGAAAGCTAAAGTTCAAAGGCTGGTGTGCCTTGTCACCGATTTCGGGTAGCGGCAACTTGCTGCAAGACATGTACTAGACTATATGCAGAACATATATGTACACTATTCTGCTTCAGTACGCGTACGGCGAAAGAATTACTGTACCAGCTAGCTGTCTACTACAAGTTTAATAAGTGTGTAGTTAATTTATATTATTAACGTACCCAATAAACAGTGGGGCGGCCTTAGCCGCCCCAGCTCCGGCGGCCCTGCCAATATATGCATGGCTACAACGAAATGGAAGAATTGAGCCAGGACTATACACTCTGAAACTTTGCATGCATACATATTACAGAAATGGCGCTTCAGCTATGACAGTAGATTTTGGGCTCCTATCAGCATTATGCTTACACAGGTGCTCCACCCCAGAACCCCAATGGGGGGGAGGCCTTTCCCAAATGATGAGAAGTGTAATGAGAAGCTATACATATGCACTCACCTAGGAGATGTGTGGCATCCTGTACTAGTTTACACAACCACAACAAACCACAGCACATGAACAGCTTATGTCAGGGGCATGTGATTAAGCATGCTCATGTATGTCCTATTTGTGTACATGTACTAGACTATATGCAGAACAGTGTACATGATGCTCACCAATTGATACTTCCTTGCTTTTAAGGCAAGCACTATTGCAGAATGAATATGTAAGAAGTGAAGTCAACTGATGCATGTGACATAATCATATAATTAACGTATCAACTGATGAGACAAGCCTGAATGTCACCTAATCCATGCTGGTTTGCATTTGCAGGGCAATGAGCTCTTTAGAAGTGGTATCTGTGTGCATGTGCACTTGAATGTGTGTGTGTGTGTGTGTGTATGTGTGTGTGTGTGTGTGTGTGTGTGTGTGTCTGTCTCTGTGTAATGGCTTATGTACACATGTAGGGAGAGGGGGTACAATGCACACACACATGTAGGGAGAGGGGGTACAATGTACACACACATGTAGGGAGAGGGGGTACAATGTACACACACATGTAGGGAGAGGGGGTACCATGTACACACACGGAGAGGGGGTACAATGTACAAAGCCACAGTGTTATGATTAAATTAGGGAGTGGAGAGGAAAGGCTAAGGGGCTGGGTTGTAGGGTGTAGTAGAGACATTTGTCAGGACTGGTGTCAGCCAACCTACTCAAAACATGCCCTTCACCCTTTGTTGGTGAAGTGCTGCACTCACATGTGTGGTAATCTTCAGCTATTACATCTCAGCAGTCAGTTGAGGTGCCGGCTTAACTGAGTTCTGCTGGCTTCAGCTGTGTGCAGCAGCATGGACACTTCACCTCTACACATGTGATCTCCACAAACCATTTCCCTGTGCAAGTGGTACATAGAGGTGCCCTGCATGGGAGCTCTAGAGGATCATCAAGCAGATTGGGCACTGCAGCTGGTCCAAGAGATGTTGGATTATCAATTGGAACATCTGCTGGTGTGTACCAGTGGTTGTGCAATTCCTATAATCCAGGCAATAATTGTAGTACATGTATGTGTAGCAATTGTATAAGTGGAGCCACCTCTTGAATGTGGATCTGATTTTTAATTTCTTTTCCTTTTTTGGAAGGTAGATCTATAGGTGTACATGCATGTACATTTCGACTATACCATGCATCCCTCTTCTGCATGTTTCGTCTGGACACTGAAAGATATGGTGGACCTCTTGTATACGATCTTGAGCTTGTAGGCATCTGTGTAGTACTGGTTGTATGAATAGCAAAATGATGAAGGGTGGGTTGCATGGTACATCATTACGTGTGTTGTATACTGAATACAGAAAGGAGCACTGCTGCAAACTCAGAGCATAGGTAAAATGCCCTTTTCCTTTTCCCTTTTCCCTGTAACTACCAACAGGTTCACAGATACTCTACGGCGCTTTTGAATCATCTCTATGTAGTGATGCATTGAGCCTATGTGGTCGGGTACGGACAAGAAGCCGCACAGATTACTATAGTATTCAGTATTGTACAATGTTGTGAAAAACCAATAGGCCTATGGCAAACTTCCAAATTATGGCTTTTCTTAACACTTACTCTATGGTGATGCATACTGACCTTAATGGAAAATTGTTGGGCGTCCGTGTCATCGACCTGAAGTAACCCCACGATCGAAGATTCATGCAAAAATCAGCTGCGCGTTTATAGGAATTAAACGCAATTGCGTATGTGGACTATTAGTAACTACATGCATATTAGGATTAGTGAGGGAAGTCGTATGTTGGACTTAAAATGAGCACGATATGGCTCGCTAAAGATAAGGTAAGCTGCCATATTATGAACGGGTTTTTAAACGGACTGTACAAATCAAACGCATCGTCTGGAGTTCGTTTTCACACTACCAAGTGTCACTATTGATGGATGCGCACCTTACCATCGTTTTAAAAGTTTTGCAGTACCTTCCATTTTGTATATCCACTCGCACCTCTGAGGGGGGGGGGGGGGGGGTACGCGGTGAGTGCAAAATTAGAACGGGGGGTGTGTCGTAGCTTTTTAGAAAGTTTCGATCGAACAGACAACCAGCAATGCCGCTAACATATTTAGAAGTATCCAAAGTGAAGTTACAAACACACAAAAAATACTTTAGCGTTCTCTTGCTGCAGCTAGGTCCTTTTCTGTTGGTTCGAGAGGTAGTGATTAAAAAAACGACATGCATTGCAAGAGCTCACAAGAGCACTCCTTTTCCCTCTTTTTCTATTCATAACTCATGAGCCATACTTTTTAAGCTTAGAACTTTATTGTAAGTGGTTATGCGGAAGAAGCCAAAGAGAGGCCACTACTGTTTCATTCCATTGAAACGTGTGTCAAAAAGACCGACGCCCAGTAATTTTGAAATGAAATCGTAAGCCTAGCAACAAAATGGCCACATACAAGCAACGTTGGAATGTGCACTATTCCTCTTAAATACAACGAAGGATAGCAACGGCTGTGCAGTTTTGTAAGTTCCTAGCCTGTCCTCTACCTGATTCAGCAGTGTTATGATTTTAACTTGTGCCGCTCGATCGCCACGCGAGGAAAGGCAGGCGCATATCTTGCCGTAGTTGTCTCACGAATTTGCTTATGCCCAAACTCCTGAAGTTTTGGTGCCTAAACTGAGATCAGTACCTTATAGTGGATAGGAAGAGCTTTCTATTTTTGGTTTGTTCGAGCTGGCTCTAATATACGTTTTAAAATAAACTGTATGTGTGCGCGTCCTAGCAACTAGGTAACCGTGATGCATTTGGCCAATGTATTTTAATGGAAAACCTTAGTTTAAATCATAAGTTATTCAGATTTTGTGATATCATAAGTCAATCATTGGTGAGAGTATTACCTGTGCAGTACATAGGTTTATACATGCAAGGTCTTGTACAAGGACCACACTATTTCCACCAGGAATAGGTATGGGCAAAGCCTTGAACCTGAGTAGTGTAAGCACCTGTGTACTGCTGGTGTATAACCCCACATATCTGTGTATGGTGTCTTTCACTACAGCCATGCCTTCACCTTACATTTATAAAATGACCACAAGATGGCTGACTATCTTACACCAGGAAGGGGTGTGGTCAAAACTAGTGTACCCTGAAGTACAATAAACACCCCTGTGTACTGCTGATGTATAGCCTTATATGGCTATGCACGTTGTTTATCACAAGTATTACATACATGGGTGCCCCCAGCTTTTCTGGAAGGGGGGGGCAGGATAGGGCAAGGGGGCGCCATTTGACAGCCGCAAATGCACTGCCCGCTTTCAGCTGATTTGACCAGTTTGGGGGGGAGGGTGCTGTCCGCTTTCGGCTGATTCAACCAGTGAGAGGGAGGGGGGAGGGTGCTGTCCACTTTTGGCTGATTCAACCAGTGGGTGGGAGGGGGGGGGCTGTCCGCTTTCAGCCAATTCAGCCAGTGGGGGTCGGGGGGGGGGGGGGGTGCACATGTATGTTAACTTTTATCACAGGGAGAGGACGCCATTCGGTCCAAAAGGGGGGGGGGGGGGGGGGGGGGGGGGGGCCATGGTCCCCCCTGCCCCCCCCCCCCCCCCCCCCCCCTGGTGACGCCCATGATATTTATAAAATGACCACAAGATGAAGTGTGGTCATAAACCAGCGATACCCTGAAGTGGAGTAAGCACACTCCAATGTTGTGCTGCCCTGATATCACCATTGCAGGAACCACAGTGCAAAAGGATGTCCTGCAGGAGCTAGGCACACATTCCATAGTGTGGCAACATACTACCTTTGTGCCAGGCAGTCTGTACATGCAACAACCTGGCAAGGTAGCTGAACTGGCCTATCAGTGGAAGCATGGCAGATGAAACATTTCAGCTTCTCCAGTGCAGAGGTGTAGCTAGTTGTGCCTCCTTTATTATGTTATCATCGTATGCATGGTGCAACACATTCTATATGTTCCACTGAAAGCAATTTTTGTTGTTTTTACACTTAATGGGTGACACCTAGATATGAACACAGATGTTTATTTTTTTGGTATGAGCAGATATCGGCATCCTTACCTTGCACTCACCGCCGGGTAAGTGGGCTTCCCAGGAATTTAGTACGATGGTTACTGGTACTGTTGATTCATGTACGCAGTGTACGTTAATTGCATCGCATCATAGCAATTCTTGCAAAACATTTGTGGGTGGATCTGCACGTCGTCCTTTAAAACGTCTATTTAATAGTCCAAAGCTCAAATTCAGTTCAGCTGCGAATTTGAAACAATGGTGTGATAATGGCCATCCATGGACAGAGCCGGGAATATTTTTTCGAGCTAACCCTGATAAAACTCCATAGGCTTCCGTATCAGAGATCATATTAAAGTCATGGAATATTCATACTTTTCGGGATCGTTAAACTATGAAGATTTTATTAGAGCCAGTCTGAAACCTACCTGAACGTACAGTACAAGGCTCCAACTGAATGTACCGTTTTTCAGAATCCATCCAAAAACTTCGGTTCACGAGAACAACGATAACAAAGAAGGGGAGTATCCCCATTGATTGCGCGTGAGCGTATTAAAAATTACTTCTCCATCAGCGTAAACAATTATACCAGTTATTGTCTTAGGTATGGTTCTGTGTAGAAGTGATATGTACACATGAATAGGCCCAGTTTTATAACTAATTTGTGTCCTGGTTGTTAAAAAATGACTCCGAACTGTGTACTGAGATAATGAGCTTATTGACGCCATTATTCCGGTACATAAGGGCAATGTTCTAATTATACCCTTTTTGACACACGTAGAACAGTAGTGAGGCTTCGCAACGTCCATTGAAATGACCGGAAGTAAGTATTAATTAAATAAGCCATAACTAGCCTAGTCGACATTGGCATCGCTAAGTTACAGTTATTACACTAATGTACATAAAAAAAAGAATGAGGTTCAAACCCCTACCTCTTCTACAACCTCTTAGGAATCGCCAGAATTCAGCAAAACATAGCCTGTTTACCTGTACTTAGTTAAATTAATTCCGATTCCGCAATCTTATCCTGCCGCCGATGCACCTATATAAACGTATCCCAGCGCTAGCGGTGGAACAGAACAATTGAGCCGTGCTGTTTATACTGGCCGCTATTATATTTAGCTCTGAATACGGCATTTCTTTGCCTATATACGAGTGCCAGCATCAAAAATAGAGGCTGTTATTGTTTAATTCCGTCAATTAATACTGCCGAAACCATCCGTTCCTGCATGCGCCGGCGTCAATATTAAACAAATGAAACCTATATACAGTTATTACTGGCCGTAGCTGTACAACTACAGAAACACGTATCGAGTAACCAGTTTCATTCACCGGGCAGAAACATGTCGCAAGAGGTTGCTGGGGGGAGTGGTCTTAGAAAGAGCAGGAGGCTGCTTGAAGAGATCGTACTTGATGATGAAAACAACTGCGACGATCCTTTTCCTCACAGTCAGTGTGCACGTTTCCAGCTTTCGACAAATAGGGGTGTACTATAAAGCGATGATTTTGGAATTATACATTCTTCATGCAGTCGGGCGTGTGTGCATGGCAAAAGACCCCTTGCCGTGTCATCCCGGGAAGGATCAAAACATTAGCGGCCATATTGTTTTGGCCCAAAGTGTGTGCGTTATTTAGAATTTGTGTTTTCATTACGTACGAATGATGTAATGCATGTAATAACAACTTAGATTGGTGACAAATCACGGCCTAATTAATTGTATTCATAAGTTTATGCACGAATCATGTACTTACAACCGAATGAAATGGTTATGGGTTGTTGCGGGCGTACAATTATAGTGTGAGATTACGTCATCGTCGTCGTAGATACACAAATTTCTAAATAACGCACACATTTTGGTCCAATTCAATATGGCCCCTAATGTTTTGATCCTTCCCGGGATGACACGGCAAGGGGTCTCTATGCCAATTTGAGGGGGCTGTAAATGTGCACACGGAGGAAAGGATCTTCGCAGTTGACGTTTCATCATCAAGTACGCGATCTCTATATGCAAGCTCCTGCTCCTTCTTAGACCACACCCCCAGCAACCTCTTCAGTCTTGCGACATGTTTCTGCCCTGTGAATGGAACTGGTTACTCGATACATGTTCCTGTAGTTGCACCGCTACGGCCAGTAGAGGTTTCGACTGCCTCTATTCCTGATGCTGGCACTCGTATATAGGCAAAGAAATGCCGTATTCAGAGCTAGATAATAGCAGCCGGTATAAAACAGCACGGCTCAATTGTTCTGTTCCACCGCTAGCGCTGGGATACGTTTATAGGTGCATCGGCGGCAGGATAAGATTGCGGAATCGGAATTAATTGAATTTTGCAAATAGGAGGGGGTAAATTCAAAGATAGGTATATACGTTGTACAGCCAAAATGCATCATTTGGACCCATGCACACATGGTTAAGTGGGTGACGCATAATTCCAAAATCATCGCATTATAGTACACCCCTACCACGTTTTTGATACTTAAAAATTAAACTACAGAAATTAACCCCAGGCGTGATGAAAGATCTCTACAGAATGTAGGCAACTGATTGCGCGGATATGTGGTGTTGGAATAGTCGGGCGGGCCCTACTACCGCGTTTGGTCGGGTGGTATAGGGTGACAAGCCTACATGTGTATACCAAGATTTGTGCAGAACTGTTATGTAATATTGTTGTGAACATCATTATGTTATATATACATGCACATTTAGTGTTAGGTTACTTGGTAATAATGTGCTTTACCGTCACGTGTACACTTATACTGTACATGTATTATGGCAGTGGCGGCCCACAAGCCACAGGGCTACATAGTTATGTATTGCATGCTTCGGATGTGGTATCGATGTTAAATCAGACGCTCGAAAGCCAAAGACGTTGTTGTATAGTGTGGAAAGCCTTCATAAAAGACATCTCTGCCCTCAACAAACGCTAGCCTATAGAGCACTTTCATCGCGTGATTTAATATATAGCATTCATCATCTAATTTGTCCGCCATATTGGTGCCGTTTACTATGGAGAAGTATGGTAAGTTTTGGTGTGTTACATTAGTTCAGAGTGCCGTTTAGACGTATATTATTGTGCTCTAACACAAAAATAACATTTGCAAAACATACGATTTTTACTTGTACCCTCGGAGCGTGAGTAAATTATCAAAAAGTACCAAAAGCCGAGCTTAAGCCATATATATTTCCATATAGTACCAAGATGGTGGACAAAAAGCAATTAACGAAATTAAAGCCCACGCGTCATGTGACCATGAAAGAGCTCTATTGCTACATCTAGCTGTTCTTGCTTCGTACTTGGGTAGCCCAACTCTAGATCTTCAGCAGCCTTGGTAACACAATCGCTAATAAAACGTCTTCGCTCCATCAACATCAGGGTTAAAAACTGAGCTAGACTAGGAAAGCCCATAATTATCTCACATCAGCCGCTAATTGGGTGATAAGGAACCCACTTGAACGCTGCAATCCGATTGGACTGCAATCCCCATTGCAGCAGCACAAATCTTGGTATACCCCCCCCCCCCCCCCCCCCCCCCCCCCCCTTTAAAATCATGGATGCGCGCCTGCTGCATGGTACACAAAGCACTTCACTCCAAATGGTGAGATATTAGTAAACAAACGGCAAAGGTATTAGATGTAACACACATACTTTTTGTGTAGAGTTGTTGTCTAACTTGTCCTCTATATTGGTGTGGAAATGTTGTGGAAATATTGTGTTGGCTTATGCTTGGTTTACTCTGGAAATGTTGTATGTTGTGCGCGCTCGGTTTACTGTTGAAATGTTGTATCGACTTGTATGGGTTTTACTGTGGAAATGTTGTATCAACTTATACTAGGTTTACTGTGGAAATGTTGTATGGGCTTATGCTCGGTTTTAGGTGGTTTTGGTAAGTTACGTTCCTAGGCCACAAGTAAATGTCAGTTTTCACCATAATCTACGTCTATATATATATGACGCTCTGAACTACATACAAGCATAAACCCATACTTCTCTATATAAAACGAGCACAATCATGATATGGCGGACTAATTATAGAGAACAATTGCATGCTATAAAATTACGCGATGCATGTCAGACACGACGAAATATCCTGGGGTTGATTAGTTTTTGAACAAAATTCACGGTTGACTTTCTCACCGTCAATGATTGGTTCAGTTGTTATCAACCTGGGATCTGCGCAAAAACTGGAGTTGGCGCAGGCTGAGAATTCGATATTTTTCCTGTCGGTCATATTATTTAACCTTGAAATAGCAAGGGTGCATGGGGGGCAACACGTGCATGATCAAACATATATTCAAGCTGCATACATTTTATGACATGGTAAATTTATCGTAAACTTATAAGCTTCTCAGTAAACTACAATATTAAGTCACGCGCATGGTATATCGATCGTGGCCTATGAGTCGCATGTGAGTGATTAACTTGGCTCTGGACGGTACTTTAACGCGTACTGTACGTTCTCGCGAGCTGACAAAGTCATTGAAGCATGAGACGATTGCACATTCATCGTTGTCGATCTTTCCAGATACGCAATAATTATCATTAATCATTGGGCTAAAACCGGTCCGGCCATGGCCGGACTGGCCGGACTGGACGCTACGGCCCTGATTTTAATTATTTAACGGGCGGAATTCGCAGTTGTAGGGAGTGGCCTGGGGAGGGGCCTCTCCCCCACTTTGCGGCAAACTGAAAATCACAAAGCGTGTGTTCCTTGCATTTATAGTGTTCCAATTAATGAAGTCCTCTTGCTCGACAACAAACACATTCAAAATAGCCGTTTTCACTACAGTCATAATGAACCGACATAATCACGCGATCAAATGATGGACAAAAGCAATGCTGTATACAAAAAATTCAACCTTTCATATTGGAATGGCCTTACAGGTGCGTCGTACTCAGTTAAAAATCATATTTCCACGTCACCACAATAATGTTAAATTTTGGTTGTGCATGTATAATAAAATAACTGCACAGCATGCAGTACATAAATACGAAGTACATCAGATAACACTGAGCATGCTTAATCATACTGATACACCCCTGATTTGAGCTGTTCACCTACACCTACTGGGAACAATTGTGGTTTGTATATATATTGTATTTCCTCATTGACATTACAGGAAAGGGGTATACAAGCTCCCCCATCGGGGCCAGTTCTGGGGTGGTGCACCAGATTTTAGAATTACATAAAAGAATGCTTCATGACATAACTTGA
This sequence comes from Spongilla lacustris, assembly GCA_949361645.1. Taxonomy (NCBI): domain Eukaryota; kingdom Metazoa; phylum Porifera; class Demospongiae; order Spongillida; family Spongillidae; genus Spongilla; species Spongilla lacustris. The sequence continues at coordinate 7,350,955 of OX442430.1, forward strand.
TATACATGCATGTATGCATGCAGGGTTTTCTTGGCTCAATCCTTCCATTTGTTGTAGCCATGCATATATTGGATGTAAAACTATCCAGTGTTACCAAAACCAACACCACGCAGCTGCAGATGGTGTTGTCCTGATATGTTCATGAGTGGCGCTCAACACTGCTGCTTGACTGTACAAAAGGCTACCGCGTTATGCATGGTTTCTATACCCACATGCATATCTGACTTCAATTGTGCATGTGTCGCCATGGTGATGACAGATTGTTCGGTTTTAAAGTGAGGGTTCCCTTAATTAAGTTTGATGTCTGTGGACATACACTATACTGAGAAGGGTTTTTATTATTATTATTACTATTATTAGGCGCAAGCCATATACATGTAAAAAATAAATCATAAGGTGTCTTACATAAAATGATACTCACAAATATTTATTAAAACACTACGACCAAGATGTGGTTGGTGGGACACGTAAAAGGTTTCATTCGTAGAAATATATGGGCGGTGCGGGGTGCATGCAACATTGCAGTTATGTTGTGACACCGGCTCATTTTTTTGACGGCCATGCAGCCGCCGCCAAATATATAACGGTCGGTCAGCGCAAAAATCGGCAATATTTGACGGCTAGCTATACCGACGCGGACGGCCACGGCATATTTTGCTGCATATAAGGAGCCGTCGACTTGATACTTCCACTGACATATTGGACGCGATGGTATCGATTAGTCTGATATCACTCTTCGCAACATTCTGCTTCTTGGTGTTCGGCCTAACACCTGCTGCATCATCACGTTCTGGTAAGCCACCGATTATGAACTGCTTTCATCTGCATTTCAGTCCCCAACTGAGGACTTATTAAAAAGTCTCTTTTATGATTTCCTTCTCTTCAAAACGTTATGCATCTCGGCGTTTGGCCCAACACCAGCATCATCACATTCAGTGGAGAGTAATGCCGCTAATGTTAATATTTGTGAGTATGCTTTCGCAGTCTGCATTTCTGCAAACTTACTTAAATGTCTCTTTCTCTATTCGCTTCCCCCCTTCCCCTCCTTTTCCCATCTATTCACCGGCTTTCTCTCCTTATGCATGCAACAAAAAAAAAAAGCTAATATCCTTATCGGACAATGGGAGAACGAACTAAAGTCAGTTATGACAATTACGTACGCAGCTGGCGGTTTAATCAGTGGAACTTACCAAACGGCAGTAGCTTCCGGAACACCTCCTCCCCCTGTCCCTCTTAGTGGTCGATACAACCAGGTCTCTACTACTCTCGGATGGGCGGTTTCCTACGATCCGAACTATTCAACCACTACAGCGTGGTCGGGACAGATACAGTTCAATCCTTCAACACGGATGTACAATTTACACTCAACATGGGTTCTTACTTCTCCAACGACCCCTAAAGAAAACTGGCTATCTACTAATGTGGGGTTCAATACCTTCGTCAAGAAATAAGCATCTCAAAGCCCGCGGGAACAGTTTGCATATATAATAAGTTTAACTTTTAGGCAGAACTTTTGACCTGTAGATTTTGCATCCGCATGCAGTCTTGATATAAGACTGATGAGTTGAATGCACATGCAGTTTAATATAATGCGCGGGTTTACATGCAAAAATAAATATATAAAAACATTCCGGCCGGGATTTGAAGGCATGCAATGCTGCATGGTGTAGAAACAAGGAAGGGATTGGAGATACAATAGTTAGCACTTTGTACTGAGAACGGCATTACTGACATGAATGTTGCTAAATTTATTGTTACTCCATGCAATCCCTTGTTTCCTTCCGGCCTTTTTACACCACCATTGCCTTTAAATCCACTACTGAATTCTACACATGATTGCAGCGAATACATGCACTAAGCCTTATATTGAATTAACACTCCTGGCGGAGAAAAAAATTAGGGTAACAAGTAAATCAATAACTTCTCTATCGAGAAAGTGATTGGTGCATGGTATGTAGGATTGGTGGTGCAAAAAGCAAGGAATTAATTAAACAAGGTATATACAGTATGTTAAAGTGAGAAGTGAGGATCCTTCAACTATAACAGTCCTATATACATTTGCAAATATATAGGCTTCTTCATTTGCAAACTGGGCTCTGTGAGTTGTATTATCCTACCGCCAAACCCCACTTTAACATACTGTATACCTTGTTTTTTTTGCTTTTTGCACCATGCACCAATCCTACGTACCACCAATCACTTTCTCGATATAGTGTATAGTTTTTGATTTACTAGCTTGTATACAAAAGCACTGTGTGTAAGAGTGTGTGTACGTGTGCAGGGAGTATATATGACTAATATGAGCACTCAAACAGCGGTTAGAGATGTATTGGTAGACGACTAGGACATCATCAGTATAAATCCAGAACGCCATCCTTGTGTAACGTAGGTCCTATGTAGGATTTGAAGTGTTGTGAATACAAACACCCGATTCCACTATTGCCGATGCACCGTAGAATCAGTTGGACTTTAGCGAGCGTATTTGGATACAGTAATCGATTACCTACAATGTAGTAAAACTGCCGACGCTTAGAAAGCTCAGACAACAGAGATGACGCTCACTCGTTCCCACACTCGAACCTTACAACGTGCAAAAGTTTCTCCTTTTTCCGGATCTGATAAGATAAGATTCGCTCGGATAAGAGGTTTATTGCACTGTATCTTTGCCACGATTGAAGCGTAATGTTGGCGGTTTGCGAAAACACTAAAGTTAACCAACAAGTTAGTGCCGAGTTGGGTCTGTTTTATTTTTTTCGTAAGGGGAGTTACGCTTGACGTGTCTGGTTTGTTTTCTGCCGTCTGTCAGGTGTCATAGGGTATACGGTCCGGCCCAATTTCCAGTCCGGCGGACCGTATTCCCTTAGTTCCCTTAGGGAATACGGTTCCCCCCCGCCCCCCCGGCTAGGGAATACGGTCCGTCTAAAATATTGTACATCCAGGGAATACAGTCCGGGGGAGGAGGCGGACTCAATTCCCTGACAGAATGAAGATTTGATTTGACAATTCACCACTGGTAATCATAGCGTGTATAATTAAAAAAGAGAGATCGATTCTCGCCGAAATCGCAACCGTTAGCGTTTGACAACCACTGGTAATTATAATTAAAAAGAGAAAACGATTCTCACTGAAATCGCAACCGTTAAGGCAGACAAATTTATAATGAAAACAATTTTAGCACAGAACAGAAGTAGTTATATAATGAAAGCAATGTAAAACCAAGACAGAAGCCGGTTCTTTCACGGCATCAGATGTTTAATGTATATATATATTATAATGAATAACTAATTTATAATTTAAACACAAGACAGAATTTATATAATGAAAGCAATTTAAACACAAGACAGAAGTTATATAATGAAAAGATTTAAAAACAAGACAGAAATTCTTTCACGACATCAGATGTTTAATGTAATGAATAATTGGAGGCGGCAGTGCTCCTTTCTTCTGTTCTTGGCATGAAGAGATGATTTTGATGTCAGTATACTGACAGAGTGTTCTTAAAAATTCCTTCAGGAACTGAATAATTTGTTGTATGCATTCTTTGTAGGAAAACTAAACCTCTTTTTCAGAACATATTTGAACAATATACCTTCAATGTAATCTTCATGTCACTAAATCAAAATTGACAAGAATGTTAGTATCCACACAGTATTGGCTTACTTGTTGACATAGGGTGGAATTTTCCACAATTTTAGTTTGTTTTTTTTCATAGAAGCACCTCTCTGGCAGGGGCTCCACTGGGTTCACTTCTGGAATTGGTTGTCTAAAACTGGGTACTAAATCTTTATATGTATAGCTTTGGAGAACCCAAAAACAATGATATAAAAGTAATGATATGAAATGAAAAATGATAATAACTACTGGCATGTTTTATACATTGTTTTGCTTACTGTGTACTACTTCCTCACACTTAATTTGTAGGATAAGGCAAGTCACTTTGCACTCCTTCACACATGGAGACAAGTTACTGATCCAAAACCCGCATGTACGTCAATGTTTCAAAACCAACAGTTGTATTTTAATCATTTGTGTGCTATTTACCTTCTGAAGAGCTGTAGTGACATCTGAAGTTGCAAGCATGGCTAAGCATCATATCTTGAACAGCCTTATATGTGACATGGGCTGATGGGGTTGAATGTGTGTTAGCACAATTTAGTATTACTTGTGTGCTTACAGCTTACCTTTGAAGAAGCCATCCTGCATCCTTCTCATCTCACTACCTCCCGTCCCTCTTATCCACACTCACTATAGCCTTCCTCCCTCATCCCTCTACCTCGTCACTCTCCCTCCTCCCTCTCCCAGTGGGCTGCCACTATATCTCCAGATTTCTTGGTCGCTACCCAAGCGCTGTGAGCATTTTCTGGATTTCTCATGCTTGGGTTCACGAGAGCCTTCAGTTTCACACACTCACTTGTGTTTCTTAGATCCACAGCGCAAACAAACCCACTCGTGAAATAGCTGTACGCATCCAATTGCTTCCACTGCAGCATTTGCTGACGTGTGTAGACTCCAGGGCGATCAACAGGTGGCTAATGAGACATATCCCTTCACAAAGTTGATCGAGTTAGCAACACCCAGCAAGAAGTTCTTGTCTTGGCCTCCTGGCAGGATCTTGGCAAGATGGACAAGATCCTGCCAAGATCCTGCCAGGAGGCCAAAAAGTCACCAAAAATAAATTATGTTCATTTTAATATATGAAAGTTCAATGAAGTAAACAAATACATAACGTGTGTATAGCTAGATTCAATCTTTATGATGTATTATATAGATTAGGCCCAGCTATAGCTGATACACTATTATATCAATTGAATGTATAGACATATGTGTAAGCAAAAGTAACACATGAAAGCACAACTTGTGATAACTCTAGCTACCAAAAAGGAATGAATCTGTATTCCAAAAGACGCACACACATCATCCGCGCATGCGCGTACATACACACGTACATGTAGATAAATAACAGTTCATGCTACATCTCCCTTTCTGGAGTCTAGTATCTGTCTGGTGGTCGTATGGCCGTTCCAGTCCGTGACCGAGTCATTATACGGTGAGGAGGGGAGGTGGTTTCTGTTTGCTGATAAATCTGATTTCTTTTATCTCCAGCCACCATTTTTTCTGCTTCTGTAGATGAAGGTAGAGTCCCCCCTTCTGGGTCTGGAACTGGTGGTACAGCTTTAAGGTGATACCTGTTATGACGAATGGTACCCTTCTCAGTTTCTACTGTGTAAGAACGTGGTGCCTCCACTTGATGAGTTACAGTAGCCGGTGTTGGTATATCCCCATCCATGACCCAAACTTTGGACCCATCTGGTAGGGGATGACATTTGTGACGCTGATCATAGTGTCGCTTTTGCTCATCCTTAAATTCCTTATCCTTCTTACGAAATCTTTCTATGTATTGCCATGTAGGCTTCAATCGGTCTACCACTTGCGGCAAATTGGTCCGTAAGCACCTTACCATAAGGAGCTCAGCCGGCGACAAGCCACACCAGGGCAATGGAGTAGACCGATATGTTAGCAGTGCCATATATGGATCAGTTGACTCTCTCAGCAAGTTCTTCATTGTTTGAACTGTCCTTTCGGCTTGCCCGTTACCTTGTGCGAAATGTGGGCTGCTGGTTTCATGATAGAAGTTATATTCAGCTGCAAATTTGGAGAACTCTTCTGAGGAATATTGTGGACCGTTATCACTCCTAACAGTTTGCGGAATCCCGTATCTGGAGAATACAGCTTTCATGGCTTCAAGTATACCCCTGGAGGTGGTAGATTTCAGCTTAATTACCTCAGGGTATCTTGAAAAGTAATCTACTATCAATAGATATGAGTCACTACCTAGGAAGAAAAGATCTGAGGCAACCCTTTGCCATGGGTAATCTGGAAAGGGAGTACGAGTGGACATTAATGGTTCGTGATATTGTTTTGATTTTTTTGCACACACATGGCAGTTTTCAATCAGATCACTAATGTGTTGCGAGATTCCTGGCCACCACACAGAGGATTGGGCTCTGAGCCTGCACCTCTGAATTCCCTGATGACCGTTGTGGATCTTCTGCAAAGTTTCTCTTTGCAGCGCGTTAGGAACCACAATTCGTGTCCTAAAAAGCAACAAGTTGTTATGAACTGTTAGTTCTCCCTTAAGTTTCCAATACGGTTTTAAGACAGGGAGTATTTTATGCTTATCTGGCCATCCTTCTGTGCAATATCTCATTATCTGAGAACACACAGCATCTTGTGCCTGGGCCTTGATATATTCAGAAAGTTGATGGTGACTGGCAGGTAAGTGACTGACACAAGCTTCCATCAGGTACTCAACTTCCTCCTCCTCTTCTGGAGTGTGTGTTAATGGTGCCCGTGATAATGCATCCGCGGTACATAGCAATTTGCCAGGGACGTGATTTATCACATAATCAAACCGAGCCAGCCTCATCCTGAAGCGGAGAATCCTTGGTGGTAAGTCACTCATCTGTTTAGTTCCCAACAATGGTACCAGTGGCTTATGAGCAGTTTCTTCAATCCAATGATGTAATCAGCAAATTTCTCACAGGCCCATGTTACTGCCAAGGCCTCTTTTTCTATTTGAGCATAACGTCGTTCAGTTTCTGACATAGACCTTGAGGCATAACTAACAGGTTTCCACACTGAATCTTTCTCCTGCAGTAATACCGCTCCTAGGTCAAATGATGATGCATCAGCTGATACTTTAGTGGGCAATGTAGGGTCATAAAATGCCAATACAGTAGGCTTGCATAGTTCTTTCTTTGTCTCCTCAAAGGCTTCTAACTGTGCTTTCTCCCATTGCCAGGCAGTATTTTTACCCAACAACTCTCGAAGTGGCTTTGTCAATTCAGACAGACCACAGGAAAATTTTCCCAATTGATTAGCCATACCAAGAAACTGCCTCAACTCAGACACATTTTGCGGTGGTTTCATATTCTTGATAGATGCAGTTTTATTGGGGTCTGCATGGATGCCTTGTTCGTCGATGATATGGCCCAGAAAGAGGAGTCTGGATTTTTCAAACTCACACTTTTCTTCATTTAGTGTGACCCCTGCCGCCTCAAGTTTTTCCAATGCTGCTCTAAGCCTAACATCATGTTCCTCTTTATTTTTCCTGAATAACAGAACATCATCCATCTGACACAAAACACCGTCTAGTCCTTCTAGTATTTGACTCATACGTTTTTGAAAATGTTCTGGAGCACTACAAATCCCAAACGGAAGTTTGTTAAAACAATATCGTCCATATGGGGTTATAAATGTGGTCAACAGTCATGATTGTTCTGCCAGTGGAATCTGCCAGAAGCCACTGTTAGCATCCAGCTTGCTAAATACCTTTGCTCCTGCTAATTGTGCCAAGACATCGTCCACCTTAGGGAGCGGATGTACTTCCCGTTGAACATAGTTATTAAGTAGCTTGAAATCAATGCAGATACGGATGCCACCATTCTTTTTAGATGCCACAACCATCCCTGCACACCAAGGTGTGGGTACATCTACTTTAGATATTACCCCCAAATCTACCATCTTTTCCAGTTCCTGTTTCACCTTGTCACGTAGAGGCAAGGGAACATGTTGTGCTGTAAACAGTGCAAATGGTTTTGCATCGGGCTGAAGTTTGATTTGATATGGTTCTCCAAGACTACCAAGACCCTGAAACAGAGAGGGAAACTGACCTGCCACTCCTGGTTTAGTTGACAGTGCATCCACCTTTGCCACTAATGCCAGTGCTATGACTGCAGGGAGACCTAATAGGTTTACCTTGAGATTTTTAACCACATAGACACTTTGCAGTGTAGTTTTGTTGCCATATGACAACCTCCCTTTGAACTCTCCAACCACTTCCAATACACTGCTGGCCGGTCCATATAAGGTTTTCTTTGGTCTCGATAGTTTCAGTTTCCAGCCAGCTCTGCATGACTTGAATGATGCCTCCGATATAGCTGTTACCTCGGCCCCTGTATCAATTTTGAACTTCTGTGGAACACCCCATACCTGCACTTGTACCATCCATGGTCTTATTCCTTCTGCTTCCACCCCACCGAGAAACGCTGATTCCATCTTTACCTCTTCGTCTACATCTTCAGGTTGTATCTCAGCAAAAGTTTTTGAGAGACATTGATTCTGAAAGTGACCTTTCCTGTGACATTTATGACACACTGTATCCTTTGCTGGACATGCGTGATACGGATGCTGCCCTTTACCACACCGAATGCACTTTTTTCTGTTCCTTTCAGGATGATTACTTGCTATTTGATGTGGTTTCTTCTGTGTAAACGCTCCATCAAGTGCCATCTTTTCTCCAACTTGAAGGACTTCTGCTTGGTCATGTATTGCTTCACGTTGCCTAATTATAATCTTGGCCTTCTCCAGCGTTAGGTCTTGATCCAACTGAAGCTTTTCTGACATCATTTTATCCCTGATTCCCACTACCAGTCTATTCCTCAACATTTCCGCTGTCATCGTCCCGTAATCACAATGCTCGACAAGGGAATACAATTCGGTAATATACTTCTCGGCAGTCTCCCCGTCGAGCTGGTCTCTGCGGTTGAATCTTGCGCGTTCAAATATAACGTTCCTTCTCACCTGGAAGTGTTTATCCAGTTTCCGCATGACTTCCTCATATTCCTCTTTTTCCTTTTTCTTGACCCCAACCGAAGTCAGAACCATTTCGGCTTCTCCTCCCATACAATACAGTAGCATGGATACCTGTTTAGCGCCACTCTCGGAGTCAAGCCCTGACGCCACCCGGAATTGTTCGAAGCGTCTCTTCCAACGACTCCAGTCGTCCGGACGGGCAAAATTAAACGGTTCTGGTGGGTTTAATGTAACTTTCGACATACTAGCACCGCTGCCACCATGATGCGATAACTCTAGATCTAGCTACCAAAAAGGAATGTCCAACAGACGCACACACATCATCCGTGCATGCGCGTACATACATACATACATGTAGATAAATAACAGTTCATGCTACACAACTCTTATCTGTCAATACAAGAGCATTTGGTAGCTAGATCAAATATTATACATGTATATCATGATCAGTAGTAGAATGTTTGATTGTAGGGATATGTTTGATGACTTGCATTTGGTGGTTACTATAGAAATAATCAGATACTTTTACGAAGGACATATCCACTGCTGCATTTGCTAAATCAAGCTTGGCCATGTAGTTGGGATATAACGTTAACACGAATCCAATTGCTCAAACGTAAAAAAAAAAATTCTCTCCAATTAACGGTTAACACGTGATCTGATCGTGGCGCCCAAAATTTTATACGCGTTTGGAAAATCTCCGTCTAGATACCACAAGGGCAATGTACTGCTTGAAAACGAAGACAAAACGGCTTAAACGTGTAAGTGTTCTTGTAAATAAAGATACCCCCCATACGTTGGATCAACCGGGGATATTTTACAATGGCATAGCTGGCTATATATAGGCTAGATCAAACGTTACATGTGTAGATTTTAAAAAAATTGGGCTCCACCTATGATTCGGGCATACGTGCATGCGTGCGCGATCGATCGATCGATCAACTGTTCGAGAGATCGCGATCGTGTACATAAACGTACGGTGGTCTCTTTTTTTAGTTTCTTCCTTTATATATCATACGCAAATCGTTATATGCTTGAATCAGGCATGGTCCGGCGGCATGGCTATGGATAAAAGTGTAGATCCTACGTGCATATGTATGCGCTTTTTTTATGCCATCCCTTATAATTATTAGTATATATCAAAGTGAAAAAGAGGTACCGAGCAATAAGCAAGATTGTATGTGTCTTTATTCAACCATCATACGTATAGCCAACTGTGTGTAGTGCTATTCCCATAGTCATATTATTTCTTTTTTTTTTGTTTTAAACAGCAACCATCTCAAAATTGGAAAACACAAAATTGAGCTAGAGGTATAAAACTGTTTTGATGTTTGTTTAATTTATGAATATATATATATGCATGTATATATATGTGATATTTAGGTACATGCAGAAGGATTTTATCATGCAGGGTCTTGCAAAACTCAATGAAATTGAAACAACAATGCTGAGACAATTTATTGCCTTTTGGAGATTCATTTCAATACAGTAGGGAATGTAATTTCCAGATTCTGCAGAGGATGAAAGTTTGCACAAACCACATGCACATCACATATTGAGTAGTATAATGCTTCTATAACTGTATGTTTGTAACATTTAGCAGGTAATCTGAATGAGAACCACGTCGTATCTGTAAGTGTATTGCATGATGCACGTATTTACATGTATTTTATCTGAACAGAAAAGTGGTGTGAATCAATCTTTTTTAAAGATTGACTTGCATTAAGTAACTCTGGTCTTACTGGATGCTATGTTCTCCCAAGAAAAGGCTGCTATAAGGAGTTAACTAAAGCCAGCAGCAGCAGCATGCAGCCAAAAAAAACAACATGTATGTCACCAGCTAGAGTGATGCTCATTGAAGGTGCAATTCTATATATTCTAATACAGGTTATATTATTGATCTTCCATGGCCATCTATGACAGACAGAAAAGTTAAGGAAAGGAACAGTGGCTGAATTGCTGCTGAAAAAAATCAGAGATTCACTGAATCAAAAGTGTCGTTACATGTACAAGCTTAAAAAGCTGAACAAATAAAGTACATGTATATGAAATAAATCCTTTCATGCTGATGCTCATTTTTCTTTCTGCTTCAGGAAGTGTCGGTTGCCGTTCAACAGGGATTGCTGCTTTCATATTGGGCACTATGAAACCGGACAGTTATGTAGATGAGTTTTTTGTTTGAATTGTTAAGCTGTCATGTGAGGTAGTTTAGGTCAGTTACCATTTGTGTATTTCCCTAAATTTACATGTAAAATATTTGTGCATTAAAACCCAATTTTATAAATGTGTGCCATAATTCAGTGACATTATGATTGGCATGCACTGTTCTATTAGCTAATGTCAATCTATATTCCTGCTGGCCTTGGGCATTACAAATGCAGATCGAACACTCATATTGTATAATGCCACCCATTTCATGCATGTGCTATTAAAAATGTGCTTCATTCAATCACATTAACTACATATAATTTATTATATTATAACATCTTGGCCAAGATCTTGTCATCATATCTTGGGATCATCTTGGACAAGATCTTGGGCAAGTTCTTGGCAAGATCTTGGCGAGAACTTGGCCGGCATAATCTTGGCATCCTGGGCAAGTTCTTGGCAAGTTCTTGGCAAGATCTTGGCAAGATCTTGGCAGGAATCTTGCCCAAGAATTCGTTGCTGGGCAGTTTAGGGGTTGTCCGCCAAGGATAAGTCTAGAAGACGAAGCTTATCCATGTATCTTTGCTGGCCCATAGCATTCAAAGAACTAAAGTAATCCATTTCACACATAACTACAAAACATGTGCTTTTTCCCGATGTCCACCGTTGAATCTTTCCCACCAGTGGGTGTGGTCTAACGCGACGCTACGTGATTACTCTCCTTCACACCTTTCTGTGGATACTATCTATTCCTGAATCATGGGCGGGATAAACTGCATGGCATGGTGTTGGTGCAAGGTGCTAATTAAGGCTTGTTATTCGTGTACGTTATACTATAAGTGGCGGTATAGAAGCCTTACTATGGTATGGGCATAAAAATTATTGAGCAATTCTATACATAATGTTTTCACCCTCTGGAGGCATGGAAAGAGAAGCGAGTAAGTTTATATTGCTATACTGGCGCGGCATGAGGATTGATATCGACGATTCGTAGCAGTATATCACAGGTACAGGTAAGAATAAATTGCTATTTGCAGTGAATACTTTTATTATAATCGTTTCATGACCGTTACCCCGAGTCAGTTTGGTCCATTCCTATATTAACGCTCCTTCCTAACTTCACAATCAATTAACAGACTACGGGGAATACGAGTGTGTTGGTCACTTAGATTTGGCGATGACTCCCCATTGCTGTGTTTTCTGGCAGTCTAAGTTTCTACTCGGCTCTAAACTGGTTGCGAGTATCGCGTCAGGTCATGTTGCAAACCCATATACCAAGATTTGTGTCCATCTGGTCCCATGGGTACTAGTAATAGGGGGAGGATGGAAAACTGTTCTTTCAGTGTGTTTCAAAGGTGCATTCTTATTGATATACAACTCTCAGAGGAAGACTGGTGACAATGTGATTCTATTGGAGAGAATCAGTGTGTTAATTTAAGGTCAATGTGTCATGTGTGTTTGCACTTACTCTCAGATGATATAATATAATTATAATTATATGGGACAGTTCACGAGAAAATGTCGTTTCGCATATATATATAAAATGTTATAAAAATGCTTCTCTTTTGAATCGCACTATCTTCCGAACGGTTAATGCTATCAACTTCCTATTTTCAACACTTCATACTACACCATTTCCCTATGGTAAAATACATTTTGGGGTCTTGCACTTGCTCCGTGCTAGTATTGCAACGTTCGATACCCCACGGGGTTCAAACCCACCATAACTTTAGGTAGGAGTAATCAATTCGCTTCAAATTCGGTTTGTAGGTACAGAGGTCCTATACCTATCGATTTGTTCTGTTCGTTAATTTTTATTCATCCGTTACGGAGATACAGCGGCGCAAAGTTGGTACAAGTTTCCCGCTCGAATCGCGCCGTTGTACGTGCGTGAACCGCTTCCATACCAAAAGTACATGAATATGCAACTACTTCCTGTGGGCTGAGACTTGGATAACTTATAGCCACACCTATACTGCTAGCTGGGTAAGTATTTAATGAGTAAATCTATCGTGATTCGTCCCTGTCAGACTCACAGTTGACATTCGTTATCTTCTGTGTATAGATAATCGATATGCATGGCGACGTCCACTGAAGACAAGCTCGTAAGAGTTTCAATCGGCGGACGAGTTCGAGCGGTACGGATACGACGATCGATATTCAAGATACATTTGACGAGGATGGGGAGATCGAGAACGGTAGTGACGGCGGTCATACCTCTGACGATGGTGGTTGTAGGGAGTAAACAGCCGCTAAATTAGTAAAAGAGCCACCGGCCCCGCCCCCCACACATATGGGCCCTCACTACTACATTGCAAGTCCAGACAGCAGCCCCGCATAACCAACAGATGCCATGCAGAGCCACCAACCCGCACTATCTACGGAACCACCCGCCCATATCAGACCCGGGTCATCCTCCACAATACTACATGTACTAACCCTCTCGCTGCAAATGGAGTTGGCAGCCCTCACAATTTCAGGGCAGCCTTGAACTACATGTACATGTACCAAGGGAAACCACACATGCCCCCTCCCAACACTACCAGTGGAACTATTAGCCCTCACTGCAAATGGCTTACATGTACATGTAAGCAGAATCCCATTGGTACAGCCCCCCCTCCCCACCCCCACTATTGATTGTTCGCTGCAAGTTCAAGAGGCCATTGGAGCCATCCCCACACAGCAAAACCACCAGTCTCCGTCACTATAGCCTCGCGAACTTACAAATAATACCTCCACACTGCAAGTAGTGGAGCCACCAGCTCTCTTACGGATGGGGTTACCAGACCCTGCACTGCCAGCAGGGGTGCCCACACAAGCAGGGGTCAATAGATGCCAGTGGAGATGCTGCCCTCACACTACAAGTAGTCCCCATAAAGTACTGTACGTACACCCGCCCCTCTCCAAACAGTGGAACCATAAGCCCTCACTGCAAATGCTCCACACACTGGGACCAGCCACCTGGACCAATGGTGTCAGCTCCCTCACTGCAAGCAGACAGTATCATTGGAACCATTAATGCAAGTGAACTTAATAGCCGCACAATACAAGTAATACCTCCCGCACACTGCAAGTAGTAGAGCCACCATCTCCCTTACAGATGGGGTTACCAAACCCTGCACTGCCAGCAGGGGTGCCCACACATGCTGGGGTCAATACAATGTAGGCATGATGCCAGTGGAGATGCCAGCCGTCACACTACAAGCAATTAAGCAGTCCCCAAATTTCAGGGGAAGCCATGAACTACATGTACATGCACTAAACGTACACCCGCCCCTTCACTACAAGTGCCCCACACACTGGGACCAGCCCCCACGGCCCTCTTGCCCACTACCTATCCTCAACGACCCAGGGAGGGACCAATGGGGTCAGCTCCCTTACTGCAAGCGGACAGTAACATTGGAACTATTAATACAAGTGAACTTAAAAGCCCACACTGCATTCCAGTTAGCACCAGTGGAGCCATTACAGATAGAGTTAACAGACTGCCAGCAGGGAAGCCACCAGCTGCTTAACACCCCGGGGCCATTGGGAGCCATGCATGAACTGGAGCCACACATGCCCCCATTATCTATGGAACCATTTCACCCTCACTTAGCAGCCCCCCACTACCTATCCTTCACTGCACGTTTCAGCAGCCCATCTCACTTCAAGTGCACCATACCAGTGACCATTCACTGCAAGTTCAAGCGGCCAATGGTCACACATCAAAACCACCATCCCCCATTGATCACAGCAAGTGAACGCAGCAGCCGCACGATGCAAGTGAATTTACAAATAATACTTCCACACTGCAAGTAGTGGAGCCACCAGCTCTCTTACAGATGGGGTTACCAGACCCTGCACTGCCAGCAGGGGTGCCCACACAAGCTGGGGTATGATGCCAGTGGAGATGCCAACCCTCGCACTACAAGCCATGAACTACATGTACTGTGCGTACACCTGCCCCTCTCCAAACACCACCAATGGAACCATTAGGCCTCCTGCACACTACCTGTCCTTCACTGCATGTTGAGTCAACGTACGGCCCAGGTACCAATGGGGTCAGCTCCCTCACTGAAGTGGACAGTATCCTTAATAGCCCCACACTGCAGGTCCGGTTAGCAACAGCGGTTATCAGACTGTCAGCAAGGGAGCAACCAGCTGCCAAACACCCAAGGGTCATTGGGGCCCCCAGAATAATCATGCTTGTGGAAACTCACAGTGCGATTGGAATTGGCACCCCCCACAATATTAAGGGAGCCATGAACTGGAGCCCCTCGCTATCCATGCAGGAACCATTAGCCCTCTCTTAGCAGGGGCCCTATCTGTAGTATCTATCCTTCACTGCATGTTTCATCAGCCAAGATTATACCAGCCATATCACTACAAGTGCACCATACCAATGAACATTTACCGCAGGTTCAAGGGTTCAATGGGACCACTGGAGCTATTCTACCACCATCCCTTATAACTGCAAGTGAACTTAACAGCCGCACGAGACAAGTGAACTTACATTTAATACCTTCACACTGCTAATAGTAGAGCCACCAGCTCTCTCACAGATGGGGTTACCAGACCTGCACTGCCCACATAAGAAGGGGTCAATTGGTATGTGCCAATGGAGATTTCAGCCATCGCACTACAAGTAGTCCCCAAATTTCAGGGGAAGCCATGAACTACATGTACTGTACGTACACCCGCCCCTCTCCAAACACTACCAGTGGAACCATTAGCCACACACTGGGACCCGCCCCCACGGCACTCCTGCCAAATATCTGTCTGCCAAATACCTGTCCTTCACTGCACGTTTTAGTTAATGGCCCAGGGATCAGCTCCCTCACTGCAAGCGGACAGAACCATTAATGCAAGTGAACTTAATAGCCCCACACTGCAAGTCCAGTTAGCACCAGTGGAGCCATTACAGAAATGGAATCATCAGACTACCAGCGAGGGAGCCACTAGCTGCTAAAAACCCCTGCAGGGTCATTGGGGGGCCCCACAATAATGCATGCTGGTGGAGATTCCAGCTCTCATACTGCAATAGGAATTCAGCACCCCCAACAATACTACGGGAGCCATCAGCTGGAGTCACACATGCCCCCCACTACCCATGGAAGAATTAGCTCTCACTTAGCAGCCCCCACATACGGGGCTAGCCCCTCACGGCCCTGTCTCTCACTACCTATCCTTTACTGCAAGTTGTATCCAAGGAACAGGAGCGAACGTGCAAGGCCATCCCCCACACTTGCACTAGCCCTCTCACTGCAAACACACAATACCAGAGGATCCACACTCAACCAGCCCTCCCACCCACCCACCCCCAACAGCCCTCTTACGTATGGAGTGATCAGACCGCCAGCAGGGGAGCCACCAGCTGCCACATTACCAGTCCTCACAAAACTAAAATTTAGACCCCAGCATGGGGAGTGAACGACACATGCAATGGAGCCATTTGCCCTCACTGCATGTGGACTTACCACTGCACGGGGGCCAGCCACAATGGTCCCCTATCCTAGCCCCACACAGTACAACCACCAGTTTCTCACTGCAAATGGAACCACCAGACCCACTACCTGTGAAACCATTAACCCCCAACCTGTGAAACCATTAACCCCCTACCTGTGAAACCATTAACCCTCCACACTACAAGAGGACTTAATTACACTGTCAGGGGAACCATCAACTACTAGTGGAGCTACCAGCCCGCATTGGACAAATGTGAACACCACCACTGAAGCAGCCTCCGTTTGTAGAGTGAACATGTCTACGTTTTGATTTTGAACACATTTTGTGTTGTAGATCTGAACTAAATGTTTGTGCTTGTACATCTACAGTTATCTGGGGTGGGGAAGTCTAGCGTTAGTGCTGAATTTAGTTACCTGCCCTATCGGTACTGATTGCGGGTGGGTCTGCACCAGTGGTTGGTTTATATAGACAAGCGCAGAGGGCTTTTTGGAAGAATTAAAAAAAATAAAACCCTACAGCTGGGAACTACATTTAGTGCTTTACATTGTTGAGGTACGTGTAGCAAAACATGTAAGTGCCATTTAGAATGTGGCACGGTGAAGACATCAGAATTCATGACCACACAAGTGGAGTTAGTGGTCATGAATTCCGATGTCTTCACCTTGCCAAATTGTAGCTGTGACCGCACATGCAATTTATGTGACATTCTAAATGGCACTTACATGTTTTGCTACTTGTACATGTATCTCAACACTGTAAAGCACTACACATAGTTCCCAGTAGGCTTTGTTCTTTTCAAAATGCCCTAACCTTCTGCTTGTCTATATAAACCAACCACGGGTGCAGACCCACCCGCAATCAGTATCGATAGGGCAGGTAACTAAATTCAGCACTAACGCTAGACTTCCCCACCCCAGATAAAATTACTCTGTACATGTACATGATGCACAAACATTTAGTTCAGATCTACAACACAAAATGTGTTCAAAACGTAGACATGTACACTCTACAAACGGAGCCTGCTTCAGTGGTGGTGTTCCCATTTGTCCAATGCGGGCTGGTAGCTCCACTAGTAGTTGATGCATGGTTCCCCTGACATCGTAAATCCTCTTGTAGTGTGGGGGGGTCATTCTAGGCTAATTTGTACCACCTAAATCTCATTTTCTAACACCACTTCCCATATATATTCTCCTATATAAAAAACACAAAATCACTTAATATATGCATACCCCAAGTTGTACTGTTTATTAACTATAACCTTCTGAATAATTAATTTTCGGGGCAACTTGGACCTGTTTAGAATAGAATTGCTTGGCCATTTAAATCTATATGTTAGGTGTTTTGGTATGCATTTATGGAAGTTATGTTGATATACGTAGTAGTGATGGACTTTATAAGAACTGGTATATTGGGGTTTAATAAGTAATGAATTTGTGATCAGTTTTGCTGTTTCAGAAAATAACATCATCCATTTTTCACCAAACTTTTAGGGTGGGTACATGCTAGTACCAATAGGGTACTTAGCTAATCAGATGTGCGGGATTCTCATGCACTCCTCTGGGACACCACTTCAAACGCTGGCAGCCATCTTTAATGCCCATCATAATTCAAGTATTTGTTTAGTGTGTTTTCAGAGCCACTAAGAGGTGTTAGGACCAAAATTGTTATAGAAAACCAACAGAGTTTACACTAAATGTTTAGCTATCTAAACTGTTTACAGTAATCTTGCTTGCAGAGCAAGGCTGGCTTCTTGCATGTCCTTTCTTGTCAGAGTGTAGGTTCTACCTGTGGCTGTCACCGGATTGACAAGGGTTAGGACATCAGAGGGATCAACGTCCACGACATCCTGTCTCACAGGGTAGAGAAATGAAGCTGATGGTATGCACGGATGTAGAAATGTCACTGTGATAGCACGTAGGGATGCGTCAACATTAAGAACATATCCAAGCCAGCATGATGCATCATATGCAACAGTGACATAACCTCGTATGTCTTTAAATGGTAGGGTGTTGACAACCTCTGCTACTGCCATGAGTTCCAGGCACTGTTTTACTGCTCTTCATACGATCATCCAGTAGTCTGGCTTCGTGCTCATGCTCACCAGCAGTCGCAAAGCCAAAGTGCATGCCTTTGATGTTGCTCACAGCAAAATCATACAGCTGTCGTGCCGTGAGTATGTGATGTTCATATATATGCTGAAGGCTGGCTCTTGTGGCAAGTCGCTTTAGGGTCCCTCCAGCTCCATCTCCAGCAGACTTGCCATGAGACGTGGCAAAGAAGTGCCACTCTGCCCTCACCCCAAAGTCTTCAAAATGGTGGCACAGATTATGAAAGTTCTTGCAGTTTTTGTACTGGGCGGCGCATCCATCTGACACATAAAAAATCGTTTCTGGCTACTTCCCATTGCATTGCTCAGTTAGAAAAGAGATTAGTTTTTTTTTTTCTGGAAAAGATGAACTGCGCATGCTGTGTGCACTCTGACATGACGATGTAGCACAGATTGGTGAGTTCCCCTTTGTCGCGATAGTAGCATACAAAAGGATGAATGGTTGCCGATGAGGGGAACTCACCAGTCTGTGCTACATCGTCATGTCAGAGTGCACACAGCATGCGCAGTTCATCTTTTCCAGAAAAAAAAAAAACTAATCTCTTTTCTAACTGAGCAATGCAATGGGAAGTAGCCAGAAACGATTTTTTATGTGTCAGATGGATGCGCCGCCCAGTACAAAAACTGCAAGAACTTTCATAATCTGTGCCACCATTTTGAAGACTTTGGGGTGAGGGCAGAGTGGCACTTCTTTGCCACGTCTCATGGCAAGTCTGCTGGAGATGGAGCTGGAGGGACCCTAAAGCGACTTGCCACAAGAGCCAGCCTTCAGCATATATATGAACATCACATACTCACGGCACGACAGCTGTATGATTTTGCTGTGAGCAACATCAAAGGCATGCACTTTGGCTTTGCGACTGCTGGTGAGCATGAGCACGAAGCCAGACTACTGGATGATCGTATGAAGAGCAGTAAAACAGTGCCTGGAACTCATGGCAGTAGCAGAGGTTGTCAACACCCTACCATTTAAAGACATACGAGGTTATGTCACTGTTGCATATGATGCATCATGCTGGCTTGGATATGTTCTTAATGTTGACGCATCCCTACGTGCTATCACAATGACATTTCTACATCCGTGCATACCATCAGCTTCATTTCTCTACCCTGTGAGACAGGATGTCGTGGACGTTGATCCCTCTGATGTCCTAACCCTTGTCAATCCGGTGACAGCCACAGGTAGAACCTACACTCTGACAAGAAAGGACATGCAAGAAGCCAGCCTTGCTCTGCAAGCAAGATTACTGTAAACAGTTTAGATAGCTAAACATTTAGTGTAAACTCTGTTGGTTTTCTATAACAATTTTGGTCCTAACACCTCTTAGTGGCTCTGAAAACACACTAAACAAATACTTGAATTATGATGGGCATTAAAGATGGCTGCCAGCGTTTGAAGTGGTGTCCCAGAGGAGTGCATGAGAATCCCGCACATCTGATTAGCTAAGTACCCTATTGGTACTAGCATGTACCCACCCTAAAAGTTTGGTGAAAAATGGATGATGTTATTTTCTGAAACAGCAAAACTGATCACAAATTCATTACTTATTAAACCCCAATATACCAGTTCTTATAAAGTCCATCACTACTACGTATATCAACATAACTTCCATAAATGCATACCAAAACACCTAACATATAGATTTAAATGGCCAAGCAATTCTATTCTAAACAGGTCCAAGTTGCCCCGAAAATTAATTATTCAGAAGGTTATAGTTAATAAACAGTACAACTTGGGGTATGCATATATTAAGTGATTTTGTGCTTTTTATATAGGAGAATATATATGGGAAGTGGTGTTAGAAAATGAGATTTAGGTGGTACAAATTAGCCTAGAATGACCCGGGGGTTAATGGTTTAACAGGTAGTGGGTCTGGTGGCTCCATTTGCAGTGAGAAACTGGTGGTTGTACTGTGTGGGGCTAGGATAGGGGACCATTGTGGCTGGCCCCAGTGGTAAGTCCACATGCAGTGAGGGCTAATGGCTCCATTGCATGTGTGGTTCACTCCACATGCTGGGGTCTAGTTTTGTGAGGACGGGTAATGTGGCAGCTGGTGGCTCCCCTGCTGGTGGTCTGATCACTCCATACGTAAGAGGGCTGTTGGGGGTGGGTGGGTGGGAGGGCTGGTTGAGTGTGGATCCACTGGTATTGTGTGCTTGCAGTGAGAGGGCTAGTGCAAGTGTGGGGGATGGCCTTGCACGTTCGCTCCTGGACCTCAGATACAACTTGCAGTAAAGGATAGGTAGTGAGAGAGAGGGCCGTGAGGGGCTATAGCTAGCCCCGTATGTGGGGGCTGCTAAGTGAGGGCAAATTGTTCCATGGGTAGTGGGGGGCATGTGTGACTCCAGCTGATAGCTCCCCTAGTATTGTGGGGGGTGCCGAATTCCTATTGCAGTATGAGAGCTGGTCTCCTCCACCAGCATGCATTATTGTGGGGGCCCCCCAATGACCCTGCAGGGGTATTTAGCAGCTAGTGGCTCCCTCGCAGGCAGGCTGATGATTCCATCTCTGTAATGGCTCCACTGGTGCTAACTGGACTTGTAGTGTGGGGCTATTAAGTTCACTTGCATTTATGGTTCTGTCCGCTTGCAGTGAGGGAGCTGATCCCTGGGCCATTAACTAAAACGTGCAGTGAAGGACAGATATTTGGCAGACAGATATTTGGCAGGAGTGCCGTGGGAGCGGGTCCCAGTGTGTGGCTAATGGTTCCACTGGTAGTGTTTGGAGAGGGGCGGGTGTACGTACAGTACATGTAGTTCATGGCTTCCCCTGAAATTTGGGAACTACTTGTAGTGCGATGGCTGAAATCTCCACTGGCACATACCAATTGACCCCAGCTTATGTGGGCAGTGCAGGTCTGGTAACCCCATCTGTGAGAGAGCTGGTGGTTCTACTATTAGCAGTGTGAAAGTATTAAATGTAAGTTCACTTGTCTCGTGCGGCTGTTAAGTTCACTTGCAGTTATAAGGGATGGTGGTAGAATAGCTCCAGTGGTCCCATTGAACCCTTGAACCTGCGGTAAATGTTCATTGGTATGGTGCACTTGTAGTGATATGGCTGGTATAATCTTGGCTGATGAAACATGCAGTGAAGGATAGATACTACAGATAGGGCCCCTGCTAAGAGATCGAGGGCTAATGGTTCCTGCATGGATAGCAGGGGGCTCCAGTTCATGGCTCCCTTAATATTGTGGGGGGTGCCAATTCCAATCGCACTGTGAGTTTCCACAAGCATGATTATTCTGGGGGCCCCAACAGGGCCAAATATAACGGTCGGTCATCGGACATTTACCGACCATTTCTGTTACATGTCCGATCATTCGTTTATACTGGCAGACAAAATGTCCGCGCGAAAACGTACTAGTACAGTAGCGTAGTTCTTGAACGCGTAGCTAAAAAGCGTCAAGTCGCTGTTTCAACCTTCGAGAAGTGGCAAAGAGAATACGATCGCGATCACCAGACTCTGACGTGGCTGAAATGCGAAAAAGATAGCGAAAACCGCAGCCTGGTTGGTACTTGTGGTGTCACGTGTGTCGCGAATACAAACACAAGATCTGTTCCATGAAGAATTACTCTGATGCATGGATTTCTGGTTCTACAAACCAGCGAACAACCAATGTGTTGGAACATGCAGCAAGCGATCAACATAAAGCTGCCATGACAAGTTTACGCACTTCGCGCGCCAAAGCTATAACAAAGAACCCGTTGTTAATTACGCTCCAATCGCTAGTTGTTTGATGACAATGGAAGAGCCTGATCAAGCACGGATGCGTCGCAAGTTTGATACATGCTACCTGATGGCAAAAGAAGGCATTGCATTTGAAAAGTTTCCCAAATTGTGTGACTTGGAAGAGCGGATATTGGACACGCCTACAGAACAGCCCCATCTGCGCAATCGTTTACATATTACATAGCGGAAGCTCAACGCCAGACATTTACACTTGACATATGGGATAAATGGCTTCCAAACGAAGAAGAAAAGTGATCAGTCTTTAGGTTTAAATACAATAAGAACAAACGCTTTAGTATGTACAGTAATCTTGTTGTCTGCTGATGTTGTATTGATTATGATACACCAATTGCAAAATAAATGCATGTCCTACCATGTCCGACCAACATTTAAAGTGGGTGGACATTATGTTTGGTCACTTTCATAACATTATATTTGGCACTGCCCCAATGACCCTGGGGTGTTTGGCAGCTGGTTGGTCCTATGCTGACAGTCTGATAACCGCTGTTGCTAACCGGACCTGCAGTGTGGGGCTATTAAGGATACTGTCCGCTTCAGTGAGGGAGCTGACCCCATTGGTACCTGGGCCGTACGTTGACTCAACATGCAGTGAAGGACAGGTAGTATGCAGGAGGCCTAATGGTTCCATTGGTGGTGTTTGGAGAGGGGCAGGTGTACGCACAGTACATGTAGTTCATGGCTTGTAGTGCAAGGGTTGGCATCTCCACTGGCATCATACCCCAGCTTGTGTGGGCACCCCTGCTGGCAGTGCAGGGTCTGGTAACCCCATCTGTAAGAGAGCTGGTGGCTCCACTACTTGCAGTGTGGAAGTATTATTTGTAAATTCACTTGCATCGTGCGGCTGCTGCGTTCACTTGCTGTGATCAATGGGGGATGGTGGTTTTGATGTGTGACCATTGGCCGCTTGAACTTGCAGTGAATGGTCACTGGTATGGTGCACTTGAAGTGAGATGGGCTGCTGAAACGTGCAGTGAAGGATAGGTAGTGGGGGGCTGCTAAGTGAGGGTGAAATGGTTCCATAGATAATGGGGGCATGTGTGGCTCCAGTTCATGCATGGCTCCCTGAAATTGTGAAAGGGGGGGGGTGCCATTTCCAATTGCAGTGTGAGGCTTGACATCTTCATGCACCAGCATGCATGATTTTGGGGCCCCCCAATGGCCCCGGGGTGTTAAGCAGCTGGTGGCTTCCCTGCTGGCAGTCTGATAACTCTATCTGTAATGGCTCCACTGGTGCTAACTGGAATGCAGTGTGGGCTTTTTTTAAGTTCACTTGTATTAATAGTTCCAATGTTACTGTCCGCTTGCAGTAAGGGAGCTGACCCCATTGGTCCCTCCCTGGGTCGTTGAGGATAGGTAGTGGGCAAGAGGGCCGTGGGGGCTGGTCCCAGTGTGTGGGGCACTTGTAGTGAAGGGGCGGGTGTACGTTTAGTGCATGTACATGTAGTTCATGGCTTCCCCTGAAATTTGGGGACTGCTTAATTGCTTGTAGTGTGACGGCTGGCATCTCCACTGGCATCATGCCTACATTGTATTGACCCCAGCATGTGTGGGCACCCCTGCTGGCAGTGCAGGGTTTGGTAACCCCATCTGTAAGGGAGATGGTGGCTCTACTACTTGCAGTGTGCGGGAGGTATTACTTGTATTGTGCGGCTATTAAGTTCACTTGCATTAATGGTTCCAATGATACTGTCTGCTTGCAGTGAGGGAGCTGACACCATTGGTCCAGGTGGCTGGTCCCAGTGTGTGGAGCATTTGCAGTGAGGGCTTATGGTTCCACTGTTTGGAGAGGGGCGGGTGTACGTACAGTACTTTATGGGGACTACTTGTAGTGTGAGGGCAGCATCTCCACTGGCATCTATTGACCCCTGCTTGTGTGGGCACCCCTGCTGGCAGTGCAGGGTCTGGTAACCCCATCCGTAAGAGAGCTGGTGGCTCCACTACTTGCAGTGTGGAGGTATTATTTGTAAGTTCGCGAGGCTATAGTGACGGAGACTGGTGGTTTTGCTGTGTGGGGATGGCTCCAATGGCCTCTTGAACTTGCAGCGAACAATCAATAGTGGGGGTGGGGAGGGGGGGCTGTACCAATGGGATTCTGCTTACATGTACATGTAAGCCATTTGCAGTGAGGGCTAATAGTTCCACTGGTAGTGTTGGGAGGGGGCATGTGTGGTTTCCCTTGGTACATGTACATGTAGTTCATGGCTGCCCTGAAATTGTGAGGGCTGCCAACTCCATTTGCAGCGAGAGGGTTAGTACATGTAGTATTGTGGAGGATGACCCGGGTCTGATATGGGCGGGTGGTTCCGTAGATAGTGCGGGTTGGTGGCTCTGCATGGCATCTGTTGGTTATGCGGGGCTGCTGTCTGGACTTGCAATGTAGTAGTGAGGGCCCATATGTGTGGGGGGCGGGGCCGGTGGCTCTTTTACTAATTTAGCGGCTGTTTACTCCCTACAACCACCATCGTCAGAGGTATGACCGCCGTCACTACCGTTCTCGATCTCCCCATCCTCGTCAAATGTATCTTGAATATCGATCGTCGTATCCGTACCGCTCGAACTCGTCCGCCGATTGAAACTCTTACGAGCTTGTCTTCAGTGGACGTCGCCATGCATATCGATTATCTATACACAGAAGATAACGAATGTCAACTGTGAGTCTGACAGGGACGAATCACGATAGATTTACTCATTAAATACTTACCCAGCTAGCAGTATAGGTGTGGCTATAAGTTATCCAAGTCTCAGCCCACAGGAAGTAGTTGCATATTCATGTACTTTTGGTATGGAAGCGGTTCACGCACGTACAACGGCGCGATTCGAGCGGGAAACTTGTACCAACTTTGCGCCGCTGTATCTCCGTAACGGATGAATAAAAATTAACGAACAGAACAAATCGATAGGTATAGGACCTCTGTACCTACAAACCGAATTTGAAGCGAATTGATTACTCCTACCTAAAGTTATGGTGGGTTTGAACCCCGTGGGGTATCGAACGTTGCAATACTAGCACGGAGCAAGTGCAAGACCCCAAAATGTATTTTACCATAGGGAAATGGTGTAGTATGAAGTGTTGAAAATAGGAAGTTGATAGCATTAACCGTTCGGAAGATAGTGCGATTCAAAAGAGAAGCATTTTTATAACATTTTATATATATATGCGAAACGACATTTTCTCGTGAACTGTCCCATATATATAATTATAATAATTATTATTATATATATATGCATTGCATTCTTATAAGGTGTAGATGCACACTTCTCCAAGGTGATTGGAGATCATGTGTTCTCATAGGTAGGATTTAAGGTCAGTGTGTTTGTATGTACCCACAGATGACATACACCTGTATGTATATGCACCTCTAAGACAAGGATTGGCGACTGTGTGTTTCCACTGGAGGGAATCAATCTATTTAAGGCCATGCAGTGTGTCATGTTTGTTTGCACTTACCCTCAGATGACATATATGTAGGCACGTCTTTTTACCACAAAAAGACATGCACACAAAGACAAGCCAGACGGCTTAAAGACAAGTGAGGATGTTACAAATAGATGCTGTCCCTACAAGATATGTAAAAATTTTGATAAAACTTACACAAAGACATCCAGCCCATACAACACCACTAAATTGTAATCCTTAACTTCCATGAGCATGGCTTTAATCATATACAGCAAAAAGTACTAGGCTATCTTGCTAATGCCATGTGTCTAATACACAGTGACCACTCAAGACTAAAAAGACACTGGGCACACAAGCAATATTGATGGATGCAGCCAAGCTTATATTTATCTTTGAAATCATTTTTGGCTGATTTAATTAGGTTAGGTATGAAATTGAGTACACTCAATAACAGCATGTCTCTTGACTATTATCCCCCACTCATTCCTCTCCCATCCCATTTCTTTTTCTCCTCACATAGGTGTATAGAGGAAGTATGCAGTCACACTTAAAGAGTGTGCCAGGTCGATTTAACCACTAATTAAGGACCAAGTTGTTGAGGGCCCATGCTATGTGTCCCTTTACCTTTTCTCACTTCTCTTCTCATCCCTCTCTTTTTTCCTACCTCCCCCTCTGCAGAAAATATCTGGGCACACGAGCAGCATTATTTGTCTGAAATTCACTTTTTATCATGCACATGATTGAAAAACACTTATGCATCATTCTCTAAACAATATATAATGGCTGAAGTGTACTAGTTTTGTTTTCTTTTGTACAGGTACGAAATTGAGATTTATCCAGTACCCTCATCTCTCTTATGTTCAGTTCACTATTATGATTTTTTTTTCTTTGAATCTTTATTCTACTTCGTCTGCACTTGCATGTGTTCACACGATTAGATAATATTAAACAGTTACAGAAGCTGCTTGCATCGTTGACGACCTGCATGCGATCATTTTCGATATGTGTATATTTTTATTTCTTTTAATCTAATTTATTCTACTTTGCTTGCACTTTGTGTTCACACTATTTGATAATATTAAACAGTGTTAATTGTTACAGAAGCTGCATGCATAGTTGACGACCTGCGATCATTGGTTTTTGCTTTTCGAACCAAATGTGCCAGCCCTTAGGCCCTTACGTGAATGCAAGGGTGCGGCATGGAATATATATACATATACATGCATGTATTTAAAACCAGGGATTACGGTCCGGGAGGGGGGGGGGGGGGGGGGGGGGGGGGGGGGGGAACTCAATTCCCTAGGGAATTGAGTCCGGTTAATTGGTTTTGTACAACCAGGGCTGGACCAGGGCCGGGAACTCGGTCCGGGGGACCGTATTCCCTAGGGAGTTGGGTCCGGGGGGAACTGTATTCCCTAAGGGAATACGGTCCGCCGGACCGGAAATTGGGCCGGACCGTATTACCGTATACCCTATGACACCGTCACTTCGATCGCCAAGTACAGTTATGCTGACAAGTCGCTAGATATTGACTGTGAGGAGCGTGACGGTACAGTTTTCAAGAAGAGCATAAAAAAAAAAGAAGGCTTGCGACAATAAGCGCTACAAAGCCAATCGGGAAAGTATGTACGAGAGCGCGAAGGCTTGATCCGGAAACGAAGAAAGATAGCGCGAAGGCCCACTACGATCAAAATCGAGAACTGATTTTAGCCTCCAAACAAGCTCAATATCAGGCAAATTAAATACAAAAGCCAAGAGAGTTATCTCAGGGATAAAGAGCCGCAGGAAAAGAAATGCTACGAGGTAGGAGTGTTTGCAATGTATACCGTTTGGGTGCAATATGTTTTATTCACGCGCAAGGGACCGGTACATCGTGTGCATTATTCGTTTCTTGCTATAGTCGTCTGCGAGTTCAATGTAGATAGCACAACTCGCAGGAATTAAACGAGTGGTTTGAGATTACGGATAAATATAACTCAGAAAAACAATTGAAGGGTGTGCTGCCGCGTGTGCATATTAAAGTATATGGTAATCAAAAACGTATTAACATTAACATGTTTTAGATTTAATTTAAGATTTCTCCCTTTAGACTGATACTCTCTGCATGTTTAAACCCAATGATACAGTACATGCAGGGTGCATACAAGTGTGAGCTAAATAAAGCCATTCATAACAATAGCTCATTACTTGGACAGTTAAATGATGCCTTCAATGAATTTAATC
Organism: Spongilla lacustris; assembly: GCA_949361645.1. Taxonomy (NCBI): domain Eukaryota; kingdom Metazoa; phylum Porifera; class Demospongiae; order Spongillida; family Spongillidae; genus Spongilla; species Spongilla lacustris. The sequence goes on from OX442430.1 coordinate 7,378,624, forward strand.
CCTGTCTAGCTATAAAGGTACTCACACGAACTGCTAGTGAAGCAGTAGCTAAGATATGCACAAATGCTTTGGTAAGCAAAGCTTTGAGCCTGCATAGAGTACATGCTGGGGTGATCATTAAAGGTGTGCGCTAGATCTATGCTTTGAATTTTTCACACACTGATAGACAACTGTAGAGCATTGTCACATGTTTACATATCTAATCTTTGACTAATCTTCATCTCAACCATCAATGCCCTTAGATACCATGAGATAAAAACATGTGCATATAAAGAGCAATCCTTCCCCCCCCCCCCCCCCCCCCCCCCCCGATGTCATCTGATACAAGATTTAAAGCAACCATTCTCACTCATTATACACGTCTTATACTGAGCGAATATGGAGGAGGTATATACATAGGATTTGCATGGTATAATGTCTATACCCTTGCAGGTCACTGAGAAAGAAGTGAATTTGTTTGTACATGAAGACTCAGATGAGTCCCCAATACCGGTCCTGGCCCAGGCTCCACCCCTGGCTGTTCCACTGGCCCCAGCTCTATTGGCTGCTCCACTGGCCTTACATGTAGCTCTATTGGCTGTCCACTGGCCCCAGCTCTATACACTGTCCCCAGCTCTGTTGGCTGCTCCACTGGCCCCAGCTCTACATGTATACACTGTCCACAGCTCTATTGGCTGCTCCACTGCTGCCAACCCCATGAGCAATGTGGCCTCCGCGTCCCTACGGGTGGCCACCCGGAGCTCGGCTGCATAGAAGGTGACGAGGAAGGGGGAGGGGTGGGCTGAATTGATCATCGGTACGGAACACATATTCAAAGAAAACTTTTAGTTATTGTATAACTAACCTTATGTATAACTGACATGTATATATGTATGTATGCCATGCATGTATATGCTATAATATACTGATATTATGAAACTGATCATGACCGACCAGGTGCATGCATACACAAGTATGAGCGCCAGTATTGAATTGCTTCCTCGCCATGCTAAGTAATCTTTGACACGGCACGGCTCTGTATGGCACGATTATTCACTTAGTACCATATAAATTTGGACAGTTTCCGCGAAAATGTGTAACTGAAGGAGTAATCAAATCGCTTCAAATTCGGTTTGTAGGTACAGATGTCCTATACCTATCGATTTGTACTGTTCGTTAATTTTTATGCCATCCGTTACGGTGATACAGTTGAACAAAGTACGCCCACTTTGGTTCGCGCCAATGATATAACAACCGCGACGCGATTTGCCAAAATCATTGGCGCGAATCGAGCGGGAAAAAGTGCACGTAGTTTGTTCAACTGTATCTCCGTAAAGGATGGCATAAAAATTAACGAACAGTACAAATCGATAGGTATAGGACCTCTGTACCTACAAACCGAATTTGAAGCGATTTGATTACTCCTACCTAAAGTTATGGCGGGTGTGAACCCGGTCAGGTATCGAACGTTGCAATACTGGCGTGGAGCAATTGCAAGACTCCAAAATGTAATTTTTCATAGAGAAATGGTGTAGTATGAACTGTTGAAAATAGGAACTCGATAGCGGTTCGGAAGATATAGCGATTCAAACAAGAATAACAACTCGGACATTTTCGCGGAAACTATCCCATATACAAATTCTTGCTATTACAAAACTGTTTACATGCATGTAAGGCTTGAAACCTGTTAGTTTAGAAAAAAAAAAAAAACCGGTTGTAACAGGTTATTAAAATAAAAAGTAACCGGTCGGTTAAGGTTGTTCGTTTAGAACAACCGGTAATTTCCGGTTTAAAGATTAATTATCAATTATTTACGCATAATCGATGACCTTTGTTCCAAATTCATGCGTAATATGTTTTCGCATGTGTTTCAGTTTTTCTAGAGCACTGTTGAACATGCTTATGTCATTAAACTGTAGGCATATCACTCTTCTAACTTGTACAGGTTGAAGAGTTTCTAAAACGCGTTCCCCCGAGAAGTTATAAAATGGCACGCCCCTTAGCTTATTGGCGCGCATGCCTATCGCTTTTTAGAAACTTTTCATCCTATGCAAGTTAGAAGAGTGATATGCCTGCGATTTAATGACATAAGCATGTTCAATAATAGTGCTCTAGAAAATTAAAACTGGAACACTTGCGAAAACATATTACGCATGAATTTGATGGCATGTCATGCCAAGATTTTTTCGTAGGGCAAACGCTAAACCAGCACAACCTCGGGCTTTGCCACATGGCAAGTAAGATGATATGGTCCACGGCGTACTCCTAAGCACGTCCCTGATCTCGCCGCGTACGACACGCAGTGCGCGCGGACTCACCATTAAGGTGAATAGAGGAGTTGTTGTTATAACTCAGAATTATATAATAAAGTTGCTATTGCTATTATAAAGTTAATTGCTATAAATATGTACCACGTGAGATGGATCCCTGCCTTCTCTTTGTTGTTCGCTCTCGTCCGCTTATTGTTTTCTCGTGCCCAGCATTACTTCAAGATGTAAGACGCGCGTGACGCACTTGCACCAGACCTCCTCTGTAAAAGACCAACCGGTCGGTTGAGGTTGTTCAAAATTTCTAACAACCGGTTGAAGCGGTTATTTAGCCGAAATAGAGCCAGTTGAGGCGGTTAAATGATTCTCACAATCGGTTAACCGCCATGTAGCTCCCGTCCGGAACAACCGGTTTCAAGCCTTACATACATGTGCTCAGCCTCAGTTCTCTTGCCATGCCAGACGATACACGGGCATGACGTTTGATTGCACGTGAGCAGATCAAACTGTCTTGTACTACTGTGAAATGATATATGGGTAGTATTCCAAGGTTGCCCAATACATGTATGCATGTGCATTTGTAACTGATTCTTTCTTAGTTTGTTCCCATGCATGCAAAAAATGAGTGAAACAAGATATAAAAATTTAATAAAAATAAAATTGGTGATGTAGGATTTGTAGACAGCAGTTGAGTAAAAAGTAAGGAAACAAGAAATCATATGGAGAAATCAACGGTCACGAAAGTTGCGGTTTGTAAATTTTTGGATTTCATTCCGCGGTACGTTCCATAGAGAATGTATGGCGTTTTTACTAACTTGATTATTATTTACTTAACTAACAGACCTGCAACTTTTGCCACCCTCTAATACTACTCTAAATGATGTTTAAATGTAGGCAATTTCAAATTTTATACCTTGTATCGTCCAAAATTCTGGGACCATTTCTGAAAATATTATATTCCATAGACTTGTACAGAAAATGGAGAAAAATCATGCTAATTAAGATATTCCATTAGTTATAACTAATGAACAGAGGGGGTTAGAACTTTTGCCACCCTCTGAAACAATTCTACAACTATCCAAATAATATAATATATGAAAAAAAGTGGATGTTGTCGTGAAGAATTTGGGGACCATTTTTAAAAATAGTAAATCAGTTTTGGTGCAATAAGGCGCCATTTTTAAATGGCGTTTCTATGTGTTGCCATAGATATTTAGTAAAATCAAGGATATTCCATAGTTAATAAAATGAGACCAGTGACATGCATTTTGCAAAGCTGGAAGTCGAGCAGAGGGCGTGGTGGGCCAGGTGCCGCCCCGTGCCGGGGGTAACTACTAGTACTAGTAGGCCTACCGCCTACATGCCATGGAATACTAAAAGCTTCGAGTCTGTGTTTTCTACACCGCGGAGTAGACAGATCGATGTATTGAAATGAGAATGATATGTTAGGCTGCTTACTAATACCTCGACCGGCTGCTCAGACAAGAGATGTAGGCCTACACGTAGCTGTAGCTGGATCTGAGCTATCTGAGTGCATCCTGAGGTATCGAGACTCTACAGTCAGTGGCAACGAGGGTGCATGAGATAGCTAAGAAGGATGGCAGGGGAGTATGACGCGTCAACGGAAGTTTGGTTGAGTTAATACGTCGAGCGGCTAGAACATTTCTTCCTGGCAAATAAGGTGGAAACCGAACAGAAAAAGGACGCTTTCCTCGCCTGTATTACATTTGGCCTGCTCCGAGCGCTCGTAGCACCCCAGAAATTGAAAGACCGAACGTACGTCGCAGCCTTAACCAGAGATATAATATATACATTATCTCTGGACACATGCACGTAGCGCCGAAACCCCTAGTCATTGCAGAACGTACGGTTCCGAGGGAGAAAGTGTGATATGTGGTATGCAGCAAGTTTGCAGAACTGTGCGTTTGGTGCGACGAGGGGGTACTGCAGAAGACCTCACTTTTGCCAAGGTGCTGGAGACAGCGTAAATAGCGGAAAGGGAGACTAAAGACGCGCAGAACAGTTGCAGAGTGTCACAAAACAGGAACAAGACTGAAGTACATCAAGTGACAGCACCACCAAGAAGGGGGAGACCGTCAGGCCTAGAGGCTTGCAACAGGTGTGGAGGAGCGCATGATACTCAACAGTGTAGGTTCAGAAACAAAGTTTGCAGATTTTGCAGGAAATGGGGGCACATTGAGAAGGCGTGTTGTGCAAAGAAAGGGCAGAAGGAACAGGTGTTGGAAAGGGTGTGAGACCACTCTGTGAAGGAACTAAAGGGGGATGATGAAAGCGAAGAAGAATGGGACAGACTGCAATGGGGATCACTACATGGCCTAGAAGAAGACAAGAGAAATGGAATGAAACAGAGGAAAATGGGTAAACCTATATGTATGTGAAGTTCATCATGAATGAACAACTGCTATGTATCAATACAATTGGTTGTATCCCAAATTGTACAGGCCTGTACAATTTTATAGGCCTGTACCACTGTACAGGCCACTACCCCTCCCTGTACACATTGTTACCCTTGTACAGGCCTGCACCCTTGTACAAGCCTGTACCCCTGTATAGTCCTGTACACCCCCGCCCCCCCCCCCCCCCCCCCCACAGTGCAAGGTTTGTACCCCTGTACCTCCCTGCATGTACACGCCTTTACCCCTGTACAAACCCTGTACAGGCCTGTATCCCTGAGCAGGCCTGTACCCCTCCATGTACAGTGGTACAGGCCTATACTACTCCCTGTACCCTTTCACAGGATTGTACTGCTGTATAGTTCATGTCTCTATACTCAAAGCATGGCTTTATAACCTCTTATGTAGTTTTGGGTGGCCATGCATCCCTCCTGAATAGGCTGAAACACCCTTGCTAACACCAGGTCCCTTATAATTGTTGTTGTTCTTCCTAATTTTGCCACTGCAACCGGGAGGGTTTGTAGTTGGGAATGTCCCTCCTTCCTCCTCGTCCATTTGTGCCATCTGCATGTCGGCCACCACTGGGAGATGTGAAAGTGCATCAGCATTTGTGTGCTGAGTGGTACTCTTGTACCTGATATCAAGACAGGGCTAGCCTACCGCATATACCAATGCAACCGTGCTGCCGTCACTGCTGGTAATCCCTTTTCCAGGTTGAGAATTGACACCAAGGGATGGTGGTCTGTCACCAGTGTGAAATGGGGAGGAACTGTGATGTCCGGAAACATTCAGGGATTAGAGATATATATAGGATCATGTGTGTGTATGTGATTACATGTATAATTCAGTATAATGAATGAATGGTTGTTGATGTTGTGAGCTATCTGAGTGCATCCTGAGGTATTGAGTGTCTGAGAAACAAACCAGCCTAGGATGCCATTGCATGTGGTTGAATCTTTTGAAACATGATCACATGTACATGTACAACAGTGCTTTGTTGTGACACCTGCAGTTAAGTTAACACAACAGCAACGCTATATTACATCCATAGTGACATCCATGCACACTGTTCCTTCTGATTGTTCCTGCAGCTAGTGAGCGTTGTATGTGAAAAATCAATTCACTTGAACTCCCTGAAATAAAAATGCAATGATTATACACCTGAACACACATACATGTATTGCATATTGTAGAAGAGAACAGGTTAACTTACGTCATTTTCTTCAACCCAATATAAGTGTCTTCTTAACCACTAGATAAACTATTCTTCCATTCTGGAAAGCATGGTATTATTCAGTTTTTTTTTTTTTTTTTAAAACAAACCCAGCTAGCTTACCTTTTTCCTTTCACACACAATCCTTTCAGCCGGATACTACTTCATTTGACATGCGCTATAAGATGAGAGCCGGGGCCAGCGGCGTGAATGGGGATAAGCGGAGGAAAGGAGAGAGGAGGAGCGAGAGTGAAGGGAGGTAGGAAAATTGACGGGATGAGGAGGGAGGGAGATGGAAGGGGAGGTAAGGAAATTGAAGGGAGGAGGAAAAGAGAAAGTTTTTTTTTTGTGCAGGTTGTGGTGGCAGTTTGTATATGCCAAAACATTGAGTGTCTGACTGGCTGAATACAATTGAGGAATTCATGAAAGTTTGTGTTATGATGTTCTACATGTACTTGCATTGCTGCAGTATTATTGTAGGAAGTCTTCCCTTTATATGTACACAGTTAAATGGCATGTTTGCGAACCCTGGATTAATTGACAGAACAGCAAGTGACATGCCAGGTGTAAACCAAGGGGTAGGTGCAGTAAATCCCTGGTGTTATAGGAAGTACATGCATGTAATGGTGTGCTTCTTGTACATGTAACATCTGTAGCAAATGCATGACTGGAAGCTGTAAGTGATACTGGCAGATGTTGCCTATTCCTGTCTCCTCCTCCCCCACGTTCAGCTGATGTGTGTGTGTGTGTGTGTGTGTGTGTGTGTGTGTGTGTGTGTGTGTGTGTGTGTGTGTGTGTGTGTGTGTGTGTGTGTACATAAACACTGCTGATCCTATCTTATTTTGATGTTTGTATAAAGTAACAATAGCCCAATGTCATGAATTTTGTTGTGTGGCCAGACTGCTGATAAAAGGTCTAGGTCTGTACATACAGTGAAAATCTCATGCACAATGCCATGCATCTTTGTGCAAATACAACCCCTAGGCCAGTATGTTAACAGATGTGCAGCACTACTACTTGTGTCCATACATGTATGTATACATTTTTGGTGAGCCCCAGGGTTATTCTATTGCCTGTCTACTTGTTGCCAGCTAGGCTTGGAGTACTACAGTTGAGAGCCTTACTGTTGACAGTAATGAGAGCAAGGTACTACATGTAATGCCGTGCATACTAAGAATGAAAACCTTTAGGGAAGGCCAACAGTATAGGGAGAAGGCCAACAGTATAGGGAGAAGGCCAACAGTATAGGGAGAAGGCCAACAGTATAGGGAGAAGGCCAACAGTATAGGGAGAAGGCCAACAGTATAGGGAGAAAGCCAACAGTATAGGGAGAAGGCCAATAGTACAGGGAGAAGGCCAACAGTATAGGGAAAAGGCCAACTGTATAGGGAGAAGGCCACCTATAGGGAGAAGGCCAACTGTATAGGGAGAAGGCCAACTGTATAGGGAGAAGACCAACTGTATAGGCTGTAGGCCAACAGTATAGTATATAATAGTTGTGTCCTGTTATTAGTACATGTACATGTACATGTAAGTTGTCTAGGGAGGTGTGTCCATACATATATGTACTAAGTGGGCCCATAAGGTTATTCTATTTGTGATAACTACTGCAAACAGTAAATGGGCATGAGCCAACCTACATGTATGAAGCTTTAGCATAGCCCCAGAACCATTATCCCTTGCTTAGGGCTGGCTTGTGGTTTCCTTGTCCACACAAGGTAACCACTAAAATCACTACCTATCTTTGAAGTACCACTACATGTACATGTAGTGACCTACAGGACATTTGCCAATGACGGGCATAAGATGACTTGGCTACATACATGTACATGTATAGAAGGGTTAAGGTGACCACACGTAGGTAACATGTTGCGCGTGCAGCTCAAATAAATATAGCGCATGGTCGCCTTTTAAAGCACAGACTCAATGTAAATGTAGTACATGTAATATTAAATTTACCTGAACTTTTGTGTAGGTAGTCAGGGTTAGGGTTTATACCTGTATCTGGAAGCCACCAGATGAGAGCATGGTTGTACCATTTTTGAAATTAGTTCTGGGTACATATACTAGGTACAGGATTATGTACAGTAACAGTAGATGGTGTCTATAAAGATAGACAATAGTACATGTAACAAAGAGTACATGTACAAGTTAATGTACCTCTCCAGGCCCTTAAACAGAAGTACTTTAACATGCATGTTCAAAGACCTCTGATGGAGCCATCACCCAAGTGATGCATTGTATGTGTACAAAGGACACCTCCCCCCTTCTGGGGGATTTGGAGAGGTGATCCAATGACACCACCAACACCCCTCCAGGGGAGTGAGGAAGTGTTCTCAGCACCAATGTGTGCAAACAAAATTTAGCATGTCCAAAAATACCATGCGTACTCTAGTGCATGTAACCACTAACACAATAGCCCCCAAACAGCCATTCACACACCTGTTATCTGTTGTCACTGTGTTCAAAGGACTGGGGAAGTAGCCAGACCAGTAAATACTTTGGTTTGTAGTACTGTAGTTTGTAGGTCTTCACTGATCCTCTGCTCCTCCAGTAGTATGGTAGCTCTCTCCTGGTAGATTGTTGTGTCTTGTTGTGGTTATACAGCAATCTGTGTGTGTGTGTGTGTGTGTGTGTGTGTGTGTGTGTGTGTGTGTGTGTGTGTGTGTGTGTGTGTGTGTGTGTGTGTGTGTGTGTGTGTGTGTGTGTGTGTGTGTGTGTGTGTGTGTGTATGTGTGTGTGTGTGTGTGTGTGTGTGTGTGTGTTTGTGTGTGTGTGTGTTTGTGTGTGTGTGTGTGTATGTGTGTGTGTACATTTACATGCATGTGTGTTTGTGTCCAAATTATTATTATTTATATCTGATGTATGTGGATGTACATGTACATGTAAGTACCACTGTGTACAGATATATGTGTGGACATCATTGGTGTGTGTGCCCATGTTTGAAGCTAGCTCTACATCAGCGTGTGTAGTGTGCACATGATGGAGACAATTGTGAATATGTGCATCACCACCAGTAGAGCTACTACATTGAGTGTCCATGCACGTGTGTGGTGTGTGTGTCCCACAGGTCAGCTATACACATGGTAAACAAAGGGACAGAGATGCTACACAAATGTACAATGCTCAGTGGTTCATATAGGGAGAAAGCCAACAGCATAGGGAGACGGCCAACCGTATAGGGATAAGGTCAACCATATAGGGAGAAGGGTCAACAGTATAGGGAGAAGGCCAACTGTATACATGTAGGTAGAAAGTCAACAGTATAGGGAGACAGCCAACTGTACAGGGAGAAGGCCAATGTATAGGGAGAAGGGCCAACAGTATAGGGAGAAGGCCAACAGTATAAGCGCAGCGTATTATAAAGAGAAGGCCACCAGCATAGGAAGAAGGCCAACGATATAGGGAGAAGGCCAACAGTATAGGGAGAAGGCCAACAGTATAGGGAGAAGGCCAACAATATATAGGGAGAAGGCTAACAGTATAGGAAGAAGGCCAACAGTATAGCGAGAAGGCCAACAGTATAGGGAGAAGGCCAACAGTATAGGAAGAAGGCCAACAGTATAGCGAGAAGGCCAACAGTATAGGGAGAAGGCCAACAGTATAGGGAGAAGGCCAACAGTATAGGAAGAAGGCCAACAGTATAGCGAGAAGGCCAACAGTATAGGGAGAAGGCTAACAGTATAGAGAGAAGGCCAACAGTATAGCGAGAAGGCCACCAGTCTAACACTACAGGAAGAAGACCAACAGTATAATTATAAGGAGACGGGCAATTAACGGTCCGGGAGAAGGCCAACAGTACAGGGAGAATTCCATACACTGATACAGTACTAGTAGGGAGAAGGCCAACAGTACAGGGAGAATTCCATACAGTACTAGTATAGGGAGAAGGCCAACAGTACAGGGAGAATTCCATACAGTACTAGTATAGGGAGAAGGCCAACAGTACAGGGAGAATTCCATACAGTACTAGTATAGGGAGAAGGCCATATCTCCTCCCCCTTCACTGCATCGAATATATGCCTGTTCTGCACATACATGTACTAAATTCACCACAGTATACTCACCAAAACACCTGAATCTCCAGAAGTTGAAATCATGCAGGGCAATCCGTTTATTGCTGCCTCCACATCTCCAAAGCTAATTATCTCTAATAATTCATCTGCAATTAACAGTTAACTAGTTGCAACGTACGCAATAACTGTAACTTAATCCAAGATGACGAAGGTATTACGTTATGACATATTATTGTTTATGAATAAATTATGCGCGGAAGAAATTAATTTTTTGTCTTGATTTTACTACGCGAATGGTTCATGTTATAATTATATAAAACACAGATTCACAGTCAGACCGATTTATAGTAAATTATAAACGTGTTTAAAATTCAATTTGAAAATAAAAGCATGATGACCGCCTATGTATGGGCCATTTCTCCATATGTTACGGATATTATGCATTCATTAATTATAAATATTACATACCTACATGTACATTTAGCACAGAATTTTGGGCAGGTAAATTTGCTATATAAATGTAGGTCTGTAATATATAATAATGAATGTATAATATCCGTAATTCCTTGTTTCCTTACTTTTTACTCAATTGCTGTCTACAAATCCTTCATCACCAATTTTATTTTTATTAAATTTTTATATCTTAATTGTGATGACTGCAATACAAACAAAACTACACACGCTGTGCAGCGTAAAGTGCAAGTAAATAAAAACATTCTCTATGAGAAAGTTGGTGGTAAATAGGATTTGAAGGCATTGGTGGTGTAAAAAGGAAGGAAACAATTAAGGGTCTAATAACAAGGTGATATGTAATAGCCTACACAAACAACATCATGTAATATCATACAAATGTGCTTTAAATATATAGGACTATATCAGTACTGATTACATTTAACCTTATGATTAGACCTCCTTTTTACACCACCATTGCCTTCAAATCCTATATACCACTAAGGTGAACTGCCATATAAGAACGGGTTGGCCAAATAAGAACGGGGGGGGGGTCCGAATAACCGCAGCCTATAACCACAGTTGATAATACCCTTTTGCGAACTACGTACGGCAGTGCATCTATCAATAATTTTCCAATTTAGTATTTATTACGATAATTTAACCACGTACAGGTAAACAATTTTGTTTTGCTGAATTCTAGCGATTCCCAGGAAGCTGTAGAGGAGGTAGGGATTTGAAACTCTTTCTTTTTTGTGTAGATTTGTGTAATAACCGTAACTTAGCGATGCCAATTTCCACCGGGCAAGCTGTGGCTCATTTAGTACTCACTTCCGGTAATTCTCAATGGAGGTCACGAAGCCTCTCTTTGACTTGAAGTAGCTCTTCCGCGTAACCTCTTATAGCAAAGTTTTAAGCTTAAAATCTATGTCTCATGACTTGTGAATAGAAAGATGGGGAAAAGGAGGGCTTTTGCTAGCTCTTGCAACGCATGGCTTTTTTTAAATCACTACCCCTCGAACTAACAGAAAGTGACATAGTTGCAGGCAGAGAACGCAAATGTATTTTTTTTTGTGTGTTTAGAACTCCACTTCGGATACTTCCAGATATGTTGGCGGCGTTGCTGGTTGTCTGTTCAATTGAAACTATTTTAAAAGCTATGACACACCCCCCCGTTCTTATTTGGCACTCACCGCGAACCCCCCCCCCCCCCCCCCCCCTCAGATATACAAAACAAAAGATGCTGCAAAGCTTTTAAAACGATGGTATGATGCGCATCCATCAGTAGTGACACTTGGTGGTGTTAAAACATCCTCCAGACGATGCGTTTGAATTGTACAGTCCGTTTAAAAACCCGTTCTAATATGGCAGCTTACCTTAACTTTCTCCTACATGTAGAGAATGTTTTTACATATCCAGAAATGAGCGGTGAAAAGTCAGAAGTAATTCATTCGCGGTTTGCGAATCAACGAATATTCCCGTATATCTTCCCATAGACATGTTTGGGGTACTTCAATACCAAGCACGCCAGATTTTTCTCAGCATTTGCCAAATGACACTACATTTGCCATGATTATTAGTGGGGTCGCCGTATTTTTCCTATTTAAGGTAGCGCTTCCCTAGGAGTGTCCTCGATGTATGGTTATAGTGTAAGCCATTCAAAAGATCTGAATATATAAAGTGGCTGCTTTGATGATGACAGTGCTGAACTTACCACGAGCAGAGAGATTCAAGGAAAGATGGACAATAGTTTTAGGCATAATACCTGGGCCGACAGAACCAAAAGGAAACATTAATACATTTCTTAAGCCACTGGTGGATGATTTGCTGCTCTTGTGGGATGTCTTGCCTTTACATCCTGAAGGCAAAACAGTAAAAGCTGCACTTATTGCGTTGCCTGCATTACGAAAAGTCTCCCAGTTTGTTAGCCACAAAGCAGACTATGCATGGTTGCTCACGATGCAAGTTCAAAGCTGAGAGGGAACCTTCAATGAGAGGGTCATCAGGGAACATGAGTTACTTGACATCAATTACGGCACCTAACAGAACAAAGGAGGAGACAAATCCACAATCCAAAGAATATCTGCTTGCCTAATCGCCCTTTTTATTCAAAAAAAGAATGGAGTTTGGTATAGTGAACTTATAAGGCTACCCTACTTTGATATTGTACGAATGTCTATAACAGACCCTATGCACACATTCTTATTGGGTATTGCACACAATGAAATCAAACTGTGCCTTTCTTCTCTACCTAAAAACAAGCAGTTACAGATCCAGGATCGCTTCAAACATGTCAAAGTACCATATGATGTAGGACAGATTCCCACTGGTATTAAAGATGAGGATGACCTTCCTGGCATGACTGCATAACAGTGGAAAAACTTTCTATGTATTCATGCCAGGCCATAGATATTTGAGAAACCCAGCAATGAATGTCATTAGTCACATGCAGTCCGCGTTTCGCCGGAAGTGGTCGTTAGTTGGGGTTTTATGGCTAGCTGTGTATAAGTCTGTTACGATTTTTTTTTTTTTTTTTTTTTAATACAAGCTCATAGTAATCACATCCCCATATACCACGACGTGTGCTCTCCACTTTTCAGTCTTCTAATTCACAGGCGTGCATATAAAAACGTGTTACAGTCCCACAAACAACAGTGGGCATTACACTGATAGCACCGAACACCCTACGAGCTGCACGCTACAGACATATGACAGATGTACGTTGGCAACCTAATAGCTTTCGTAGGGAAGTATCAGAAACTGCTTAGATGGTTCCTATGCGACTTACCGTACTCTGTATAGTCAATTATAACATGTTACCCAAATTTTTAACACAAGCTCATATATATAGTACGACAAGCTAAAAGATACACTTCACCATACACCACGTCCACGATGTGTGCACTACACTTTTCAGTCTTAGTCTTACAGGTGTGCATATGAAAACGTGTTACAGTCGCACAAATAGTGGGCCTTATATAGCAGCTAACACCGTACACGCTAGGAACTACACGCTACAGATACATGTAGGTTAGTCAACCTCATAGCTTTCGTAGTGAAGTATCTGAAACTGCTTAGACGGTTCCTATACGACTTACCATACTCACGATACAGTCGCACAAAGCCTTCAAGCCGTCTATGAACTATAATCCACGTTCAACCTGCCCTAACAATGAGTATGGGGTTGTATACAGATTGACAACAGAACTAACCTATACGAACACTTTTTACCAGTAAAACACGCGTTAAGTGCTAGAAAAGGCTCAAAAAGCTAGGATAACTGTACGCCCACGTGCACGCACCGAAAAAGCGAAACTCGGATTGCTGTACGAGTCCTAATGGCACAGTAGCAGGACATTGGGTATGGGAACGATGCATTTTTTTTTTTGCATAAACATTGTTGTAGCTGATTGAAGTGTTACATTTTATTAGTAAAATAAGAAATAGGAATTGTTTTTTAAAGCTGTGCACATCGAAAGTGAATTTGACGAGCATTTTTTTATTTCTGCTTACATGAATTTTATCTGCTTTCCAAAATACATAAATTTGCAATTTAGTATTGGAGTAAATAGCTTTTGTTCTGCTGTTTCCAATAATACTAAACTCATAGGTACTTGCTTCAAATACGCGGTAATATGTTCCATTTTATACGTAAAAAAAACGAAAAAAATTTCAATGTAATAACTTCAAGCACTTTTCTACACGATTCTAGGACCGAGCGAAGCAAGGAATAACGGCCAATCGATTCTCCCATGCATTTCCAATCCTCCAACGTAGCCGACTCCAACCGACTTTCCGTTTAGTGCTGCAAGTAAGGTTCAAACGCGCGACATAGCGATGACTGAGTGATTAATAATTGTTTTAATAACTGTCTAATGGGCTGATGATTGGGTTCTTTTGCGTGCTGCTAGCTCCAGACAACAATGGCAGGCTAAGGAAACGCCGTCTTTGTTCTTTTCTGGGCTGTCTTTGTGCTCTTTGTGTCGTGCACGCATGCGTATATCATGACTTATGTGCGCGATTGTACCCAGCGTCTCTTTTATGCGAAGTGTGTTTGATTGCTATTTGGTTGTTCGAAGCTGGTCGGTGACATTAACGTGCAATCGCGTGCTATTGTACTTTGATTGCAAAGGTTTTATGGCTCAAAAGGGAAAGTCGAGTTCCAACGCGGACGCTTACGACAAATACATAATGGGAGGCTTCAGGCAGTTTATTAGCGATGAAAGCTTACTTTCTGAGAAGGATCAAAGTAGCCAGTTAAAGAAACATTGGTCTAATCGAATGGCTCTGCTGAGAAGGCCAGCAGGCAAACCTAACAGATGTGTTAACTAGACTGTGGATCAAGTCAGATCCATTGGGGCACGAGGAATTATCCACGTGTGGCTCATTTTGCAATGGACCACACAATGTTCGTTCCTGCCCCCAATGATTGGAGGTCACTAGTAAGTGTGTATCATTTGAAGATCACTTAGTTGAGTGTATTTTTACTACTGGGAGGGAACGGATCAAGGGGTACACATGGAATATGATGAAGATACTGCTACAACCCAGCAAGCTTCAGCTCACATGGCATCAGTGTGCCTTTAAAATGAGTCCTGAATACAGACAGTAACTAATTTTTTTATTGTACTGAACTAGTTTTCTTATACTTGATTACATTGGTTTGATTCTAGTTAATTAATTTGTACTAATAGAAATTATGTTATCTCACCACTTGTTAACAGTGAACAAAGAAATAGTTATCTGTAGTTAACTACTGCAGAGTATTTTGTTATTGAGTTTTAAAAGCAGTACTTTTAATCTTGATTATGTTGGTTTGATATTATGTAACTTACCATATAAAACAGAATTTAATCGAAGTACAATAATTCATTATAGCTGTGGTAGTTATACTTTGGTGTGCTTGGATTCTATTAAATTAAAAATGCCCTCGTGGACTACACTTCTAAACCACTGTGAATGGATCACGTGGGAGGTTTCCAATCCATGTATCAAATATCTATGGCCAGGCCTTGCTTTGCAGGGCTGTTTCCTGTGAGCCAGTATCAGTGTCTCTGCTTGCTCTGTGAAATTGTAGAGATTATTATCAAGCCGTCATTACTCCAAGATGACATATTATGTATGTTATATACAAAGCTTCACCAACATCACAAATTAACTTTTTGCCAAGGTCTATGGAAAGTGGAAGGTTTCAGTTAACTACCATCTAGCACTGCACCTTCCTGATGATGAAACATTTATGTCTAAGGCTTTAATAGAACTTACCAGTGTGGACAGAAATATTTCCACCCAGTATAATGAACTTAAACACTTGAAAGAACTTACCCAAATAAGGGAGGCCATGTTTGAGTATTATAGAGCAATTGATCATGGTGACATTATTGTCTGGCCAATTGAATTGCTGCATCCCAGCAAGATTAAAGTTAAAGTTGCATGATGACAGTTTCTATCAGGAGATCACACTATTTTGTACCAACTTGTTCAACGATGAAGTACATATATTTCCAAGAATTGATAAATATGGAAGGTGCCGGGTAAATGGACAATTATTTTCATCTGACTGATAGAGGTGTATTGATACAAACACTTGTAATGAATGACAGCAATGAACTGCATCCTTACTTTGGGATTGTGAGTTTCCACCCAAATATACATCAAGCATAAAAATGACACTGGAAACCTCCAAAATGTAATACTGGCTTATGTAACTTGGATGGTGCGGTTTAAGACACCTGAGAAAGATAAATTCTCAAACCTATATTTAGTGAGTGATACATTTTATCAACACGATAAGATCATTTAGTCCTCGAAGGTTTATTATCAGTCGCTGTACCCTGGTACGTGGTGAGAAGAAATCTTCATATTATGTTGCCAATCTACCAGAGATGTAACTGAACAATGTATTTCAATGTATGAATGTGTGCAGTTATGTTGAACTGTTGTGTATGCTACATGTATATTGTCGAAAACCATAACTACAATGACTGGCTAAATGTACTGATAATAATATATTAAACTGTATGTAGACATCTGTATTGTATATTTGTAGGATTTTTAATTTCTAAAAATCACTCATTGATTCCCAATCTGAAACTAATCATGTGAAAAATCCAGCCCATAATCAAACAGGATTTGGTGCACATTTTCCAAGCATAATCTAGTAAAAAATCTTTTCAAAATCTCCACTAGATTTGCCAAAGGATTAAAAATCTATGCGTAATCAAAAACAGATAAAAAATCGAGCACGAAATCATTTGTGTGATTTAGAATCTAAATAAATCTTAATTTGATTTCAAATCATAAGTAAATCAAATATATCAATTGTAAAAAATCGTTCTCACAATCAAATAAGATTCGACGCGTTTTTCCCCTGTGACTATTATAGCAATGCGTTCGCCTTTTATTAACGCTCAACATATATATATATAATAATTATATATATATAATAATATATATATGGGACAGTTTCCGCGAAAATGTCACCCTTTTATAACATTATAATGTTATAAAAATGCTTCTTGTTTGAATCGCTATATCTTCCGAACGCTGAAGGATATCGATTTCCTATTTTCAACAGTTTATACCACACCATTTCTCTATGACAATTTACATTTTGGAGTCTTGCACTTGCTCCACGCCAGTATTGCAATGTTCGATACCCGACCGGGTTGAAACCCGCCATAACTTTAGGTAGGAGTAATCAAATCGCTTCAAATTTGGTTTGTAGGTACAGAGGTCCTATACCTATCGATTTGTACTGTTCGTTAATTTTTAAGCTATCCATTACGGAGATACAGTTGAACAAACTACGTGTACTTTTTCCCGATCGATTCGCGCCAATGATATAACAACCGCCTCCCCATACATTGAGCGGGACGCGATTCGCCAAAATCATTGGCGCGAATCAAGCGGGAAAAGGGGACATACTTTGTTCAACTCTATCTCCGTAACAAATGGCATAAAAATTAACGAACAGAGCAAATCGATAGGTATAGGACCTCTGTACCTATAAACCGAATTTTTAACGATTTGATTACTCCTACCTAAAGTTATGGTGGGTTTCAACCCGGTCGGGTATTGAACGTTGCAATACTGGCGTGGAGCAAGTGCAAGACTCCAAAATGTACTTCACCATAGAGAAATGGTGTGGTATGAACTGCTGAAAATAGGAAGTCGATAGTATTTAGCGTTCGGAAGATATAGCGATTCAAACAAGAAGCATTTTTATAACATTATAATGTTATAAAAGGGTGACATTTTCGCGGAAACTGTCCCATATATTATATAATATCATAACCATAACTACAAAAACAGTGCTGAGTCATGGTAGCTAGTAAGTGGTGGGAGGGTTATGTAATTTACGTAAACACTTCAGATTAGGGCTAAAAACAACCAAGTTAAAAATACAACATGGCGACTTTAGGGATTACCGATACTCAAACTATTTTATTTTGGGACCATCAATGACTACAAGACAGTGAAATCAAAACCATGAGTATCAACCACCAAGTGACCTCTTTTGTGTAAAGTATAGATTAAACGAGTTTGGGTATTAAACCCTTTCATCACCCAGTTCAGTTGCGCTAAGAATGAGCTTCAATTTGATGCTTGATATACCAGCATCTAGTCTGAGCCCTCCAAGTTGCAATTTTGGGTACAAAAATCAGTTATTCAGGAAGATATATTTCGTAAACCATTTAAGTTATGTAGTTGATAATAGCCATATCAAAGCAAACAAAATATGAGAAGTTGCATCAAGATCTGAAGATGTGATGCAGAAAAGTGATTGAAATATAGTGGATTGACCCAGTAGCAAAAGAATGCACCTATGCATTGTTTACTACAAAATGGGACGCTGCAAATGCAATGTGTTACAAAACCAGAAGTCATTATTGAGATGTGAGAATGAATGTCCATGCATGCAGGGGGGGGGGGGGGGGGGGGGGGGGAACGGGACGAAATGATTCCAATTTCAGCTCTGTTTCCGCAGTCATTGATATGGTATGAGCAGGGTGGCCCAGTAGGAGGGCGTGGTCACAGAGGGGAGGGTGTGGTCAAAGGGAGAGAGGGAGTGGTCAGAGGGAGTCTATACATGTACATGCATGTACACACACACACACACACCAGCAAGAGGGTCAGCTGAAGTGTACGAGTGTATGCACCATTTGGCCGTCTCTACCACACCACTGAGTGAGCAACCAGCTGCCGAAAACAAACATGTCAGCACTCTTGACCTGACACTGGTAGTGAAGGAAGGACAAGTAACACAAGTACACACAAATACACTCCCTCTCTCCCCTCTAAGATGTAATATTAAACATGCTACACAAAGCACTGAGGAGAGAACATGGTAGAAGGGTCATCATGGTGGGAGTGGTCACCATGAGGGGAGTGGTCATCATGGTGGGAGTGGTCATCATGGAGAGGGGTCTCCATAGGAAGTGGGAGGGGTCAACATGGGATGGGGTGGAAGTGGGCATTACAAAGTGGGAGGGTCATCATGGGATTATAATGGGAGCGGTCATTATAGAAGTGCCTATGTTGGATATGGCACAGGTGTCTAGAGTGTGGCTATGAAGCAGACAGAATATCCTGGGTCACCACCCTGCTCACCAGACTAGGATGTGTGTAAGCACACATGTACAACAGACTGTTCCCATGACTACCATTACATAAAACCCAAAGCCAAGAGGCAACAGGTGACACGATGAGGAAAAAAGGGAGGAAGGAAGGGAATGAGAGGTGGGGAGGAGGGAGGGGAAATGGGAGGTGGCAGCTCCAGAGGGAAAAAGAAAATGGGGAGGAGGGTATTCCCGCTCGGACTCCCCCCCCTCCATCATTCCCTCTGCCATAAGGCGTGGGGGGCACACTCACCTTGGTGCCTTGTCTGAGCATCGAGAGAGTATCATTTTCATCAGAAACTTGTACGAGAGCCTTCCCTCATCTTCCGCAGGTAACCCTGGTCACAGAGAGAGGACACACAGTTGTACATGTTACATCATACGTCTCCCTTTAGCCAACGCTTGCCTTGTGTGGGTTCTCTCATGGGTAATGTCAGCAGCTCTGAAACTATGTCCAATGCAAACATGCGATACCCCACCTGGAAACCAAGGGGGCATATATCATATGCATGATAAATCCCACACACGCACACACACACACACACACACACACAATATGCATGTATAAGTCACACATACACACACCTCCCAGTACACACAAGAATTGCCACCTAGTGTACAAGCATGCACAAACATACATACAAAGCACACACAGTGACACGCATAGACACACATACGCACATTAACACACACACACACCACACAAGCATACCTTGGTATTTCTAGAAAACGTGTATATCCACTCCAGCAGCAAGGAATAACGTTGGTGATAAGAAGACAAATAGAATTATGGGTACCCCACACCCTCACACACATGCTCCCTCTCATACCCCACACACCCTCACAAATGCTCCCTCCCCACACCCACTTGCTCCCTCTCATATCTCACACCCTCACACGTGCTCCCTCCCCACACCCACACATGCTCCCTCATACCCACACACATGCTTTCACACATACCCCCATGTATGCACATATGCTCCCTTTCCAAACCCCCCACATCCACACATACAGAAGACAGCTTGCTCCTGTAGTCCGCTTTGTCAGGGGCTTTTGTACACAGGTGTTGCAGCAGGGTCTTAAGTGGTCCCATCACAGCCTCACTGTGCTGTGCAAAGATGTGGTTGTACGCATGTGTGTGTGTGTGTGTGGGGGGGTATGCATGTGTGTGTACGTGTATGTGAGTGTGTGTATGGGTGTGTGGGATGACAGATCAATCAGTGGTCATGACTGCAACAGACCATATGTAAGGTACATGCATATGTACGCATGCAAGCACGACTGAATGTGTATGTGTGCATGTGCATTGGGCGCCTGTGTATGCAATGTTGGTGTGTGTCACTGTGTGCCTGTATTTTGATGTGTGTGCCAGTAATGTATTTAGTGTACATGGGTGTGTGTGTATGTGTGTGTGTGTGTGTGTGTGTGTGTGCATGTGTGTGTGTGTGTGTGTGTGTGTGTATGTATGTATATATGTATGTATGTATGTATGTATGTATGTATGTATGTATGTATGTATGTATGTATGTATGTATGTATGTATGTATGTATGTGCATGTGTCCTCACCACACAAAGGTGAGGGCGTGCTGGCATATAGTGGTGAGGGAAGCCGGGAGGGTCGGAGCGGTGCACACATTGCCAGCGGAGGTGAGGAGGAGGAGGGAGGGGAGCAGCTGGTGGAACACCTGTGCAAGGAGGGGGGGAAGGAAGGAATGTAACAAAATAAAGACAGAGTCACGTCCTCCTTCCAAACAAGCATCACACTGCATGGAGCCAAAGGAGCATATCCTGCAGAGAGTACTCATGGTTACCCCCACATGCTATTTGGGTTCTTGACAACCAACTTAGTTACATGTGTACTAAATTTAGTATCTACTGTGGTCACATGGAGTGATCTTACTGTGGTCACATTGAGTGGTCTTACAGTAGAGGCTCACTAATTAGACCACGCGGTAATAAGATCACTTAACCGCCCGATTATAAGACCACTTCGCCAATCCGACCACCGTCTAATAAGACCACTAGTGTATAAATATTGGAGGTGCGTTTTTGTGTACCTTTCTTTCTCTGAACAGGCGATCAATGAAGTGGTTTCCTAATACAGTTGGTACCCACCATGCATTCGATTGCGGGGGAAATCGACGATCCCGTACTAATGGAGTTAGCAATGTCTATGACACACACGAGCCAGCTCTAAGCTTGCTTTACAATCCTTGGCATAATTGTTCATCCTTCCAACTGTTATTTTGTTACGATTCGTTTGTTTATCTGCTACTGGTATTCTAATCAAAGCGCATTTCGAAAGGCGGGAAACTCGCCAATAAGACCGAAACGGTCGTATTGGCGAGTTTTACCACAAGATCCGATTGTCCCGGGGTGGTCTTATTAGTGAGCCGCTACTGTATTGTGGACATTGTCCTCCACACAACAGTGTACCTCCACCACTGACCAGTAAGCCCTTTCCCCCTCCTCCCCCTCTATGGTTCACAACCATTACCCACATGTGATGTGTGCTTGAAAGGGGGGAGGGGGGAGGGGGAGGGAGAGGAGGGGGAGGGAGAGGAGGGGGAGGGAGAGGAGAGGGGAGGGGAGGAGAAAATTACCTCAGTTGCTGACCTCTCTGGACCCCCATGAAGAGGTTTGAAGAGGAGATCCAGACAGCTCCAGGCACGTAGGAACAGGGGACAGTTTGGTCCAAGAGTGCTAAAATGTTTAAGACAAGTCATCAAAGGATACAAACTTTACATAGAAAAGCTCAACACAACATAAATGCATGCACACAAGTCTTGTGAGCACAGACACATGCATAGCTCAGACTATTGTCTGAACAATATACACACCAGTGGACTACATGGCAAGCATAATTGCACAAGACAGCCCTCTCCATATCACCAGGACAACCTTACCCTTCATCACCATCCCACACCCTCCATCATTCAATACCATTCACCCTCCACCACCTCCCACACCTCCACCCCACCACACCCCCACCTCTTGCTGATGAGATCCTTGACTCCAGCCACCTGCTCCACACGTGTCAGCCGCACTAGGACTTGTATGACCTGATAGCGAGTTGCCTCGTGATCCCTCAGGGAGTGCTAGGTGAGGAACTTATGCAGGTCCTACGGACGTGCAAAGGGTATGTGAGCATGGGTTATGTGTGTGTGTGCATGGGTGTATGTGTGTGTGTATGGGTGTATGTGTGTGTGTATGGGTGTATGTGTGTGTGTGTATGGGTGTATGTGTGTGTGTGTATGGGTGTATGTGTGTGTGTGTATGGGTGTATGTGTGTGTGCATGGGTGTATGTATGTGTGTGTGTGCATGGGTGTATGTGTGTGTGTGTGCATGGGTGTATGTGTGTGTGCATGGGTGTGTGTGTGTGTGCATGGGTGTATGTGTGTGTGCATGGGTGTATGTGTGTGTGCATGGGTGTATGTGTGTGTGTGCATGGGTGTATGCGTGTGTGTAAATGTTTGTATATGTGTGTGTGCATGGGTGTATGCATATGTGCGTGTGTGTATGTGTTCATGTATGTATGTGTGCATGTATGTATGTGTGCATGTATGTATGTGTGCATGTATGTATGTGTGCATGTGTATATGTGCATGTGTGTGAATGTATAAATGTATGTCCATGTGTGCAAGTGGAAGTGTGGGATATGTGTACATGTGCATGTGTGCATGTTAAAATTAACTAAGCTACGATATTAATGACATACACAACACTAACACAAAAGCATTGTGTGCACGTGTGCAGAGAGTACTATGTATGAGCACTCAACCAGCGGTTAGATGTAACTACTGGTTGATGTCTAGGACATCATCAGTACGATCCAGAACTCCATCCTTGTGGCAGTATGACTGCAAAGTGTAGCCTACACAATAGGACAATAGGCAGTAGAGTGCACACAGAAGTGTGGCTAGGGCAAAAGATAGATTGCTGGCTGCTACATGAATGACTGCAAACAATGGGTGGTGGTGACAAAGGAATAAAAGAACCTTTGTCCACTCAATCAAACTGATATCATCCCTCTGCCCCCAAACAAAAAGTGATTCACCACGTTAACTTTCAAAATGCAAACAATCACCCTTAGTGAGGTGGTCATACCCATAATGTGACAAACCACACCCCCCTGGTTTACAGGTACCATGTCAGAATAAAACTACATGGCATGCCATTAAACTGTACAGAGGGTAGACTTTTATTTTTGCCCCCCCCCCCCCCCCCCCTATATTTATATACATATTCCAAAACCCAACCCCTGTTGCAAACTTGGCGGTAAATCCCTGCATACCATAGCAAGCTGCCGAATGGAGTCCTTTATCTCCGAGTTTTCCTCCTCACTCATCTGCACCTCGCTGCCCATACTGCTCATCGAGTTCTCCTCTGCCTCCTCTTCCCCCTCCTCCCCCACCACCGCATCCCCTTCCAGCGCGCCCACGCCATCCTCCTCTTCCTTTGCCGCCACGTTTGGCCTCTTCCTCTTCCCACGCTTGCCCCTCCGACCACCTCTGGTACCGGAGGTACTCTTGTGAGGGACGTCCTTCGCCCTCTTCTTCCTCCCCTTGTGCTCCTCCACCGACTCTGAAGCACAGGGGAGCAGGGAATGAGATAGGGTAGGATCATGTCAGTTCTCGCAAAAAATTGCATGAGTACCTCAAATCATTTTCATACTTAGCCACATTGTAGAGGTACTAAAGACATATCAAAACCTAAGTTATTGGGTCTCTCACCTTTAAAACTTTCAAATTACATTTAATTGAAATTTTGACCTTTTATAATAACGTTTGTTCAAAAGGTGGGCGTTTCCACTTGTACATTAATGAGGGTTGATGATTCTGGAGAAATCAATATACTATTTTGTACAGCATGCTATTATGTCCATAAACACATTACAATTATTAATGGTTATCAAAATTTCATGCGGATATTGTTGTTTAATGATTTGCAACTTGTATTTTAGTTTGAAAAAAAGTTCCTCCTGCTTTTATCATGAGTTTTATACTGGCTTCATCAGCAGACCTTTGCCAGCCTGATTTAGTAAAAATGTGGCTGGGCACTCTGAGGGCTGGTGAGTTATTACAAGACAATGCTTGTTTTGTGGGGTTTAAACAAACATTACTTCCATATAAGGTTGTAGCTTATACAGGCGGTTTTGATTGTAGAGTAATATGAATGCTATTAAGTTTGCAACGCATGCATCACTCAAGAGTTATAGGGGATTGAGTTACTCTTTTATAATGGTGCCCACCAAACAGAGGAATGAATTAAAAGTACAGTTAACAAAGCTGAGATCAATCACACATTGCCGTACATATTTAATGTAGTCAAGTAGAGTATTATACGTATGGCAATGTGTGATTGATCTCAGCTTTGTTAACTGTACTTTTAATTCATTCCTCTGTTTGGTGGGCACCATTATAAAAGAGTAACTCAATCCCCTATAACTCTTGAGTGATGCATGCGTTGCAAACTTAATGGCATTCATATTACTCTACAATCAAAACCGCCTGTATAAGTTACAACCTTATATGGAAGTAATGTTTGTTTAAACCCCACAAAACAAGCATTGTCTTGTATTTTACTTAATAACTCACCAGCCCTCAGAGTGCCCAGCCAAATTTTTACTAAATCAGGCTGGCAAAGGTCTGCTGATGAAGCCAGTATAAAACTCATGGCAATAGTTCATTTAGAATGGCAAATGATTGTGACTTGCAATGCATAATATATTAATATTACAGTATAATATTATTAATATTACAGTAAAAAATTATTAATATTACAGTAAAACATCATTAATATTACAGTACAACATTATTAATATTACAGTACTCTCGTCAAGAACCATTTATATTACGTGTCAAAAGGTTTTCGTGGCATTCGGCATAATGCCAGACACAAATATCACCTCAAAAAACCAATGCCGCTGACACATCTCAGTATTATGTACGTATGCCCAGACAATGACAACTAATAAACCCTCCTCCCCAGTCCTCACCTTGCTCGGGCCACATGTAGAAGACGTCTAAAGCCTTCTGGAATATCATCGGATGGAAGATCTTAAATGCTCCACTACCTGCACGTAGGAAGGCAAATGGGTTGTTATAACGGCAGGCTCTCTGCACGTAGGAAGGCAAATGGGTTGTTATAATGGCAGGCTCTCTGCACACACATCTGCCATGTACATGAACTGGGCAAAGCGAGCACCAATATATCTATGGCCATTTTAGGAATACAATAGGCCAATTGGTTTCCACCAGCAAAAACAAGAAGGAATAACCCTATTCACTGATTGAAACTGTAACAACTCAATGGTACATCAGTTCATGCAAGAACTGCCCCCCCTTGCAGTATTGTGTGCCTAACATAGAACCAGTAAAGCAGCACATCTGCAAAACAGTGGAACAGTAAGGTGGTGTTCCAGGGCACCCTGTACTTAAAGAGACATTCATATGTACGCTTTTTGTTGTGGCACAATACCACATATATTGGTCGGGCTTTTTTACATGGCACCAAAGACTCCCACTCCGTGAAGCGGACTGGGGATGTTATTTTTGAAGGGAATTTAATGTTTTGACACCAAGGTGCGTTTAGGATGTAATTTGACACCAGATTCGGATTCTGTGATGGAAAATTACTTTCCTGCCCGATCCCCAGCTTTCCAAGTGTTTTTTTAACCCTAACTCTTTTACCATCCTGATGCTGCCATTATCGCTACGAAATGTGATAATACAGTTTAGAATAACACTCCTAGGCGAATATGAAGTGTGTAAATAGATCTATGATTTATATTTGCAGTTTACCTGTGTGCGTGTGTGTATGTGTTGTGCAAACGGCATGCGTGTGCATATGTGTGTTCATGTGCATGTATTCGTACGTGTCTCGCATGCACGTGTATGTGTGTTGACCTGGCAACTGTAGTAGCACCAAGTACAGCTGGGCGGCATATGTCGCACAGAGCCTCGCAATCGCAGTCTGCAAAGAAGTAGAAAAATCATTCAATGACATGAGGCGAATGGCCCCATGCACACAAGGCCTTCAACGTCTTCCCCGCCTTTTTCCCGCCTTTCCCCGCTTTCCCTAACCTGCTTGCAGCGTTCCATTAGGCAGTAATTCAAGGCCATCAGCGACTTGTGAGAAACGTTTACTTCCAGGAGCGTGCTCCAGAAACCGCCATCGAATCCTGTCGTCAAAAAACAGCCCAGAAAATTACGACTATCACACCAATAAGCTTCTGAATCCCACACGCTTACCATCTTCGCCCTCTTCTGTGTCTCTGGATGACCACTGTCTACAAGCACGTAAAACTGCGCTCCATTTCTCCGCACTTTGCACTGCGGTCTCTAGCTCTTCAGGTAGCGATGAGCTGTCGCAAAAATTGCTATCCCACACCCCGTTCACCCATTCTACGGAGAGATCTCCAACGCCCAGATCTTGAAACGCCTCTTGACAAAGCGCTTGCACACTCATACCACCTCGGTTTTCCCGCCAAATACGTCACGTGAGTTATGTATCGCTATCATCAACCGGTGCAACCAATGTCGTCTGTCGATGAGCCCTTGCTACTGGAACTAAGCGACGATGGACAAAGCATGAACAGCGTGCAAGACCAGGTTTCCTCGCCCGTATTGAAAGACTCCCCGGTGCCCAGCGGTCAACTGCTGAGTAGTTGGAAGCCGAACGAATATGCCGTGTATTACTACTCACCAAACCAGTTAGTGAATCTTGGGAGTAAATCTGTACTTGCTGCACCACCTCTTTGCGTGTCCCCAGAGAGTCTATAGACAAGCAGAATGACGGGCAGCCGAATGACGTTAGTACTGTCGGAGTGGGTTTCAGGTGAGACTGCATGGACGAAGACCGAGTACGTACGTGTAGTGAGTGTGTGTGAGAGAGAGAGGGAGAGAGAGAGAGAAAGAGAGAGAGAGAGAGAGAGAGAGAGAGAGAGAGAGAGAGAGAGAGAAATTAGGGTAACGAACAGAGGGAGAGAAGGGGAGGTCCGAATAAATTTGTACTGCAATGTGCATGTAGGTCGCATATGATACTGCACACGTGTGTAAGTGCGTTACTGCACAGTTTGGTTCTGTGCATAAATGTATGTGTGTAATATGATATCATAGTATGATATTGTGCACATTATACTTTGCACACGTGTGTAATGTGATATTTTGCACGCGTATTGCACTGTGCACATGTGCGTTGCATGCATCTTGTGTACTGTGGTAGAAGTTACATGCAAGTTAGTGACCAAAAGAAAAAAAAACATCCTTCAATGCAGTAAGTGTTATTTTTAAAAGGATTTCTAGTAGCAGTGCAAGAAACAAGTTAACGTTGGTTGTGAACATCTGTATAAGTTACTAGTACATGTAATTGCAGAAGCCTTGTATGAAACTTTACCGGAAATCACCATAGTCGCATGAGTGGTATTTCATGGTAGCATTTATGGTTGGTTTTACGAAAATCACAACGAAAGTTTAGGTCCTCAATAAATGTGCATGTGTGTAGGGTAAGCATATTCCTTATAACCATGCCCAGGACAGTTACATGTATTACCATAGTGACCGAAATGAATTAGGTTGACCAGCTTCATGTAGATCATTTGATTTAGAATGTGTGATTTGAATGATAAAGTGAAAGGTACGGTGGCCCGGTAGGTTGCGGCTGTCATGACGTGCACATCTGCGATTTGCGGACGTGCACACATGCACATCTGCGATTTGTGGACTTGCAATTGTTTCCACGTGGCAAACACGTTGCAACCACATGGAAACAATTGCATGTCCGCAAATCACGTATGTGCACGTCCGCAAATCGCAGATGTGCATGTCCGCAAATCGCAGATGTGCATGTCATGACAGCCGTGACCTACCAGGCCACCGTAGAAAGGTTGTGTCACTAGTCAAGGAGGTTTCTGCTGTGTTTGTGTGTGTGTGTTGTGTGTGTGCATGTGTGTGTGTGCATATGTGTGCATGTGTGTGCGTGCACATGTGTTTGCATATGCGTGCACATATGTGTCTGTGTTGGACATGTGCACATATCTATATAAAATCTGCTTCACAGCTTGAGTTTGATTGGCTCAAGTGTGGCTCCAGACAGAGAGCACTTCTTGAGGGCCTGCGTTGGAAGTAGGCTGAGCCCTCTGTATCTGGACAGTGGACAGATCATAGCGCTGGAGCCTCCCGAGTAAGTCATCGAGTATGCATGTGTAATTTGTGCACACAAGACCATTAGACGGACGTATATGTGCATACACACACACACATGGCACCATGCACATACATGTGCATACACACACAGGCACGCACGCATGCATGCATGCACACACACACATGCACATACATACACACAATGAATACAATTCTTACATTAGCAAATGCTTTTTATCATCATAAAACAATTCCTACGTACATGTAAGCAGAAGTTTGAAATTCTTTAATCATAAAACAATTCCTTCGTTAGCAGAAGTTTCAAATGCTTTTACCATAAAACAATTCCTACGTACATGTAAGCAGAAATTTGAAATTATTTTATCATAAAACAATTCCTACGTTAGCAGACGTTTCAAATGCTTTTATCATAAAAACACATGGTCTGAGGATAGCTGCAATCCCAACAGGCCCTTTAATGAGGGATCTCCAAGGGAGGGTCTGAGCCCTGTGCCTCTGAGATCCGGACATGTGCTGGTATAATGCACAATCTCTCAACAGGGCATTTCCCTCCCCTTCCCTCTGCTATTACACCTTGGTGGACTTGCATCAAGAGGACGGGACTGACATCAACAAATTTATCCTCTGCTTCCTGCTCATAGGGAAGCAGGGATTGGAGCTATATCCTTCACTGCAGTACATGATAAAGTTGTAGTTTAATGCCAGGTGGATCTAACTTTGAGCATTGGAGGGCTACACGAGTGTACATATTTGTAGCCTTCAGATGTACAGTGTGTACACACATGCAAATGAAAGCAAGCATCCCCGGCATAGCTTTGTTGCTGGGCACTAATTATGTGGCATTCCCTTCCACCTCTCCAAATTCTCACACAAGTGCTTCACAGTTGCACGAAGCATCTGCCTCTTTGAATTGTTAGGAAGCCCTGTGTTACACTGCACTATCACTCAGTAGCGACTCACGTAAGTGTAAAATTCGCAGCTCACGTATCCAAAAAAAATAAGGCACTTTCATTGACAATGAGTGGCAGCTTGTGAGTGTATGAGTTTCCCACTTCTAGCTAATGAATGTGCCTTTTTTGTTGCATACATGAGCTGCGAATTTTACGCATAAGTTGAGTAACTACGGTAGTGCTATTCTCAAGTACTTAGTGATAAGCACACACATCTGTGAATGCTAGTGGTGATGGTGGGCTCCTGTGGCTATTCTCCCACTCTATTTTGCCGTGTGACTGTTCAATTTTGACTTGAGTCCCTTGACCCGTGGTGTGCACCTTTCGTTCTGAGCTGGACAGCTTCTCGACGCATTTGAAGCCTCTTCTGAAGCAGCTGCTTGTGAGTGGTGTATGCCGTACAGGTGTTTTGAGAAGGGGCTGGCGGTGGTGTGTGCGTATACAGTTTACTGGGATAGCGTGCTCACACGAGTAACAATATGGTGTGAGTGGTGTACGCGGTGTTTTGAGAAATGGTAGCATTGAGTGGCAATTACTGTGCTTCTAGATGAGTATAGGTGTTTGAGAAGTCATGGTGGTGTGTGCATGTACTTAGGTGAGTGGCTTCTAGATGGGTATAGGTGTTTGAGAAGTCATGGTGGTGTGAGCATGTACTAGTGTGCTTAGTATGTATGTATGAGGTGCGTAGTGTTGCATGCATAGTCTGTTTTCACAGCATATTGTGTAATAACTGTGTGTAGGCATGTATGTATTGTATGTATGTATGTATGTATTGTATGTATGTATGTATGTGTGTATGTATGTATGTATGTATGTATGTATGTATGTATGTATGTATGTACATCCGCGTGGCGCGTAGATGGGCGGTCCATGGCATTGGATTTTCTCCCTTGCCCCCGTTCCTTTTACTACGCTGCCACGTGTAAAGTGGTGTGTTCGCTGGCCCCGTCATGCCTCTACCATCTTTTTGGCTCATTCTCGAGGAGTTCCATCTGTTTTTCTGGGCGGTGAGCTTAAATTGGAATTTCACGCGTACGCTACCTGGTCCGCTGCTACACCACGAGATGCGACGGTGCTTGTCCCACTAGGAATGAGAAAGTTTGTGTCTTTTTACGCCTGCTATATTACTAACGGGCCGGAGTCACCCTTTGATGAAGATGTTGGCAGTTTTCAAGGTTTGGATGCAGACACGCTCCCGTGACTCCACGAGCAAATAAAGCCCAAGTTTCTAGCGGAATCAGTACTTTGTCTATTCTTGCTGTGTGTTAGTAATTGGACATTACATACTGCGTGTGTTTCTCCTGCCTTGAACCTCCCCCCCTAACGTGTTGTACCATGGTACAAATACGATGGTGATTATTATTATGTATGTATGTATTGTATGTGTGTATGTATGTATGTATGTATGTATGTATGTATGTATGTATGTATGTATGTATGTATATCATTATGGATGTATGTAAGTATGTATTATGTGTGTATGTATTTGTATTCATGAAGAGAAAGCCCTTCTTGCTTTTCAGCCTTATGAAACAGCAGAAGTGAGGTTTCCTGGCTCTCAGCTGCAGTTGCAACTAAATGATTGGTTCACCACCAATGTGAGGGCTGTGATGTGCCATGACTTCCCTTTCTGAACTCCACATGTGCATTTGTCCACACATGCACAATCATACACACTTGCGCAATATGCATACATATATACATACACACACATGCACACATATATACATGCACAAATACATGTACACACACACACAGGTGGAATATCTGGCTAGGGTAGTTCAAACCTACCATGTGAGGCTACCCTCACTACTTCACACAGTAAGTCCTTCGGCATGCATTTGACATGTAGCTTATTCTACTGGAGGGGTGATAGATGTAAGGGTGAGATGTAATAGGTGTGGGTGTAAGGAGTAGGTGTAATGTGCAGGTGTAATGTGTAGGTGTAATGTGCAGGTGTAATGTGTAGGTGTAATGTGCAGGTATAATGTGTAGGTGTAATGTGTAGGTGTAATGTGCAGGTGTAATGTGTAGGTGTGGTAGGTACAGAGCAAGGTGCAAGTGTGTAGTTATAGTGGTATAAGAAACACTTGTATTTAGTGTAGGTGGGGTTATGTTTACATGCAGTATCATTTCCTTGTGCAGTAGTGTGCACATGTCAGGTGGGGTTAGGTGTCATCCCCATGTGCAGTAGTGTGCATGTGCAGTAGTGTGCACGTGTCAGGTGGGGTTCGGTGTGCAGCAGTGTGCACATGTCAGGTGGGGTTAGGTGTGCAGTAGTGTGCACATGTCAGGTGGGGTTAGGTGTCATCCCCTTGTGCAGTAGTGTGCACATGTCAGGTAGGGTTAGGTGTCATCCCCTTGTGCAGTAGTGTGCACATGTCAGGTGGGGTTAGGTGTCATCCCCATGTGCAGTAGTGTGCATGTGCAGTAGTGTGCACGTGTCAGGTGGGGTTCGGTGTGCAGCAGTGTGCACATGTCAGGTGGGGTTAGGTGTGCAGTAGTGTGCACATGTCAGGTGGGGTTAGGTATCATCCCCTTGTGCAGTAGTGTGCACATGTCAGGTGGGGTTAGGTATCATCCCCTTGTGCAGTAGTGTGCACATGTCAGGTGGGGTTAGGTGTGCGGTAGTGTGCACACCATAGCTGAGCACTCTCATGCATGCAGTTTCCACATTGCCACCACTCATGTGGCCTTTCAAGCCACCCTATGGACATGTGTGTGTGTGGGGGGGGGGGGGGGTCTGTTTGCAGACTGGATACAGGGCATCTGTCTCCTCTTCAGTTACTCTTATAGACCAGACTGAGTATTTCACTAGGAGTGCATGTGCTGGAATTATTGTGCCACCGGTCGGTCAAATTGTCATTTGTTGATAAGTCCCATCCATGGTCCTAATGGCATCATGCATGTACATGTACTTGGAACATGTCTCTGATTTTTGTGTTTATTGCCAACCACTGGACCCTAGGCCAGTGTATCTGGGCCTCAAATGTGTCTGGACCTTAGACCAGTGTGTCTGGACCTTAGACCCTACACCAGTTTATGGGCCTTAGGCCTTATGCCCAGCACAACGGGGCAATATTGCAAACGATATCACTGGTAATTCCTGCATTTGGTCCATAATGTGTCCATAAACAGGGGGGGGGGGAAATATGGTAATTGCCAGCGATATTGCCTTGTGTGTGCTGGGCCTTAGACCCTAGGCCAGCGTATCTGGGAGGTGTAGGCTCAGATTATTATTTTTTAAATTGTTTGTTGCAATGTTGTGTTGTGGTGAATATGATGTGAGTGCTACTGCTGTGTAGGCGGTGAACGTTGGTGTGCAGGTGGTAGGAGAGAACAGTCTGAAAGTGCAGGACATCAAGCAGTAAGGTGTTTGTTTTTTATCCTGTGTGTAAAAAGCACGCTGCTTTGAGATGGCGTTCAACTTCATATGATAGCATTGCATAATGGTAGTCATGATAGCTCACTGCAAGAAGACTGGATATGGTTATACAAATTATAACTCTTTATAACTAAGGACATGTATAGCTAGCATTACAACTATAACTAGGTAGATACAATATGTAACTAGTGTATGAAATAACTAGCAATATAACGAAGCATATAACTATATATATATCTTGTTACACCTACATGTAGGTATAACTAGCATATAACTAAGAATAGCATTGAAGTAAGCATACATGTACGCTTATCTGCTATTTACTGTTTGTACCATCATCTTCTTGCAATGTTGATAGTTCCATCATTGTACTATGGTCGTAGGGGAATTCCACTATTCTAGTGAGGTTGGTGGTTTGCATGTATAATTTGATGTTACTACAAGATGTGCGTACAAGCCATGCATTCCATGTGCATTCTTTGTAGCAAGGTGAACAGGGTAAACAGGGGACGTGAAAGGGGAGAAGGGTGCTGTGTGTAGGAGAGCTCCCAATTGTACTGCAAAGTGTTGTAACAGAAGCCTTGTCACTGCATCCTTGTTCCTGCCTGCTCATTTGCAGCTGTGGAATACCGAACTATTAACCCCAACATGCTTACATGTAGTTGATTTGGGAATCATAGCTGTTATATTTCTATATGGGGGGCTTTGTGGTCACAGTGGGACTTTGTGTAGTCAAGTGCTTTACATGGAGGGGGCTTTATGGGATCACTTTGTATGGAAGCAATGGCTCTGTGCATAATGGTTATGTAGGAAGGAGCATACATCGTTTTTCTTTATCCTGAAAGGTATTTATGTAAGAGTATCCAGAATTGGAGAGCAATTTGGTGTTTTAATTGTTTTGAAATCTCATGCGCTGTTTGTGCTATCGCTAAGGTGTATTGACCTTGTAGATATGGCCCTCCAACATGGGGCTGTGTAGATATGGCCCTCCAACATGGGGCTGTGTAGATATGGCCCTCCAACATGGGGCTATGTAGATATGGCCCTCCAACATGGGGCTGTGTAGCTATGGCCCTCCAACATGGGGCTGTGTAACTATGGCCCTCCAACATGGGGCTGTGTAGCTATGGCCCTCCAACATGGGGCTGTGTAGCTATGGCCCTCCAACATGGGGCTGTGTAGCTATGGCCCTCCAACATGGGGCTGTGTAGCCATGGCCCTCCAACATGGGGCTGTGTAGCTATGGCCCTCCAACATGGGGCTGTGTAGCTATGGCCCTCCAACATGGGGCTGTGTAGCTATGGCCCTCCAACATGGGGCTGTGTAGCTATGGCCCTCCAACATGGGGCTGTGTAGCTATGGCCCTCCAACATGGGGCTGTGTAGCTATGGCCCTCCAACATGGGGCTGTGTAGCTATGGCCCTCCAACATGGGGCTGTGTAGCTCCTTACCTCATGACCACAGGAGGTGCAGAATGTGTCTCTATCCTTGGGTATGGTGACATTTCACTTTTTTAATTGACCTGATGCTTATATTGCCTTTGATAATCCAGTATGAATTTATGAACTTAATACCCTCAGATTCATTGAGTCCTGTAGCCTCGCCAGTGTGCTGCACTTTGATAAGGTCAAGGTGAGTACATGGGGTCAGATGAGTGGACAGGGAAACCTTGCACAGTAAAAGATTGCACAGTAATAGCGCAAATACATGTACTTAGCACCTACACCTATTCCCATATAACATCTAAGGAAAGTTGGTGTGTGTTGTGTTTGTGGGGGGGGGGGGGGGGGGGGGGGGGGGGGGGGGTGCCATTATCTTACAATCTTGTTTTTTTGTGGGTGCATGAATGTACTTTCTGTAGCACATTTTTTGTCTACATGTAGGTTTTGTTAGGAGGAAGTGCATGGAGGGGGTTTTGGTACAAGGCAGGGGTCACATGTTTTGATCTTACAGAAGGATGTGGACCTGCTGCTGCTCCATGATGACACCCAGTTGGAAACAGACAAGGAAAAACCTCTCTCCATTTGCGTCTCTGAGAGTGACTGCACACTTAGTCCAGATGGTAAGAGGTTCTGGTTTGGATGGTCACCATATGAATCATATGTGTTGTCACTTCTGATATCAGCGCAATGTACAGCATATAATTTATATGCCAATGCTTACACACACTACATGTACACACACAACACTCACAATTTACATACACACACACACACGCACACTCACATTCAGTGAGCAGTCAGTTCTGTTCCAACTGGGCACAAGTTCTTCTTTCTCAAGGCACCTCAAATCCTGACCCTTTCTTCATTCGTCAGGCTCTGGAGAACTATAAACTTAAAGTAAGTTTCATCACTAAGCTGCTCTCATGGAAGTTCCTTTTGTTATGGTGAACCTGGGCTGTCCTATGCAGGTAGTTCAAGATATGAATGCCTTTAGAAGGCTGGTAAGACAAGCAGAGACAAACTACCATGCCATTTATAGGTAAGTTAATGTCTGTTTTGCATAGGTGTTTATTGCGTATCGTTGCATCTGTAATTCTTTTTAAATGTCATTATGTTTTGAAGGATAGTACCATGGGCTTCCCCGCCACTGGCTGAATCAGCCGAAAGTGGACAGCCGCCCCCCCCCCCCCCCCCCCCCCCCCCCCCTTACTAGTACTTACTTACATGTATGAGTACTTACTAGTAGCACCACTAATAGGTCATAGCCCTGGCCCTTTGTCAGTGCATGTACACTCTTGAATTATATGTGGTTAAAATTCAGTGTGATCTTGGTCTAGTTCTTTATCTTGTGCAGGTTTGTTTGATATGTTATTCACTTGCAATGCAAAGCCATACACACATACATACATGTGTAAATA
Organism: Spongilla lacustris; assembly: GCA_949361645.1. Taxonomy (NCBI): domain Eukaryota; kingdom Metazoa; phylum Porifera; class Demospongiae; order Spongillida; family Spongillidae; genus Spongilla; species Spongilla lacustris. The sequence goes on from OX442430.1 coordinate 7,413,948, forward strand.
CTTGCTGTTCAATTATTTCACTTTTTGAAGTTCCTAATAGACTTGTATGCATGCATGTGTGGAATGATGATGGCAATGATGCCCTCTTTGGCTTGGGATGCTGGAGCCTTTGTTGGTTAGTAAAACTAATAGGAAATGGGGGAGTTACAGATTGTTTTGCAGTGTTGGGTGCATGTTACAGGAGGCCCCAAAATCGTCATGTCACTAACTCCTAATAAGCCAGCCGTGAGTGTATCTTCTGGTGTGTTGTGTGTGTGTGTGTGTGTGTGTGTGTGTGTGTGTGTGTGTGTGTGTGTGTGTGTGTGTGTGTGTGTGTGTGTGTGTGTGTGTGTGTGTGTGTGTGTGTGTATGTGTGTGCAATTCTCCTTAAATATTCTATCCCATCCATCGTCACAGGTGCTATCTATTTCTCTCAAATTGTGGCAACGGCAAGCTTCTATTGGACTGTGCCGTGAAGGAAGCAGAAACCATAGACCTTAACTCTGAGGCACTGGCAGTATTGCGTGCATTGCAGATGTACATTGACAAAGTTGGTTTCAATAGCAGTAAAGCTTAACCTCTTCACAAGGACCGTAATTTTCTAGTGCGTGGCTATTTTTCCGTGCGTGTTGGCAAGTTTGAATGTTGTAAAATTTATTCCGGGGGCAGGGCTGTGGGTGCACGTGCTTTCAGCAACGCCTTATTTCGTGCGATTCGAGCCCCAGTTGTGTGTGAAATTTTTGTTTCGCAGCAGCGTGTGTCAAACGAACTTCACTTTGGGGATGTCGAATGGTTAGCCGCAGTGATAAGTGATCGATAACGAATTCGGTGGGAGGGGAGGGGTAATTGACACCTGGTCACGTAAAGGGGGAGGACCTGTTACCGCAAACTAACCGCTTATCGGCAGCATTGTTATTTCAATTCGCGCAGATGAGAGGACGGTCGTCGAGAAAAGGACTTTGAGGGGCCTCACTCCCAAGGAGATAACTACCGATTGCAGAAGACTCAGCCAGGGGCACGACGTCTTTGACCTTCTGGGCGCGCACCCAGAAACAAATCCCAAGGCGGCGACGCCGAGAAAGAAGTCGGGGTCCACGGAGCCAACGTGGGTGAAAGCTCAAGAGAAGACGTTCACCAGATGGATCAACCATTGTCTTAAGGATACGGCTTGCTCTGTCCAAAACTTTGAAAAGGACTTGCAGGACGGCGTGTACCTGATAGAGCTACTACAGCAATTGACAGGAAGCAAACTAAATAGAAAATGGTGAGGGCATGGTCTGTTGGTGTGCTCTGTGTGGCTCAAATTTGGAGGCGGAGCGGGGAACCCTTGCACTTACGCTATGGGCATGTTGGCCAATCCGGACAGTTAGAGTAACATTTGCGAAAGACTATACCCCTAGGGGTGCGTGGAGAACGCCTTGTTAATCTGCGGGGGGGGGGGGGGGGGGGGGACCATTGAAAGATTCTTTTTTTTTTTCTTCCTCCAGGTATCATACTCCGAAGGTGCACGTTCAGAAAGTAGAGAACATGAAACAGGCCTTCGAGTTCATCGCGAACGAAGGGATACCGCTCGTCTCGATCGGTATGCCTCGGGGGGTGCAAGGAGGGAGGGCGTGTACGGGCAAAGGCCTGGGATGTCGCGATTCATGCTTAGGAATTTGCACAAGCACATAAAGCCATACATGTGGTGTATAATCATAGTCCTTGTCATTCGCGTCACATGCACGTGTACGCTCATACATAATTTGCGACCGAATTCATTACAATAATGCATACACACACAAACACACACAAACACACACACAAACACACACACATACACACACAGACCCACTGCAGATTGTCAAGGGCGACCATAAAATGACTCTGGCCCTCATCTATCACCTTATCTCTCACTACCACATTGGAGCCAGCAAGTCCCTTCAACTGAAATGGTTCAACAGCATCATACCTGATGCTAACATACACAACTTTACCACAGACTGGAAGGATGGCCGCTGTCTGTCTCTTCTAGTCAACTACTTTGAACCAGGCTCAGTTGAGCTGTCTGACTCCATCGAACCACTAGAGCTAATACGCAGAGCCATGCAAGTGGCAAATGAACGGCTGAATGTCCCACAAATTATCGACCCTGAGGACTTGAATAAGGATAAGCCTGACGATCAATCCGTGTCCACCTATCTCTCCTTCTTCTACTGCCCTGGCTCAACTGGGGAGAGAGTTCTGCTTGGATGGTGGAACAAGACCTTTGCGAGACATCTCACCAACTTCACGACCGACTGGCACGATGCCAACGTGTTGTGCGAAATGGTGGACCACTTTGTTTCCCATTCCAAAAGGAATGGAAACGCACGCAGGGCTATGATTGTGGCTGAGAGGAGGCTGGGTGTTGAGAGAACATTTACCTCCGAAGACATTGCCAAGCACAAGGTAGACAGGCTCTCACTCATGGTGTATGTGGCACAGTTTCAAGGCCTGGAAGTACAGCAGCCGTACTCCAACGAGGAGGAGAGGATTGATGACGCAGCCGAAGTAGAGGAGGTTGCAAAAGAAGAGGAAGTTAAGAAAGCTACAGCAGTCAAGAGGTTAAGTTCATATCGTGCAGAGGAACACGACCACCTTGAAGAGGAGGAATTCACAATATTGGACATTACATCAACGTCACCCTCATCACCGACACACGACGAAGTGATAGTTGAAGCTGAGTCACATGATGGAAGCGGACCAGTTGCCACAGGGCAAGCGTATGTTACCGAGATAGTTGTCAAACAGCAGGCTGCTGATGAATTACCCTCCATCGAGGCTGTTGCCTTTGAGCCAGTCGTCACTGAGATAGCCATCACCGAGTCAGGTGCCACAGTTTTAATTGTCGCTGAACCAGTTGCTGAATTACCTTCCATTGAGCCTCTTGTCACCGAGCCAGCTGCTGCCATTGAATTACTAACCGCCAAAACAGCATACACGCATGAACCGATCGACGGAAAGTCCGATGAAAGTGAAGCAGTCTTCGCTGAGCAAGTTGCAAGTAAACCAGAGGACGAACTGACAGCAGCGAGGGATCGGCCTATTGAAAACGAGCGGACCCACGAAGCGGAGATGGATCCAGACGAAGCGATGATGAACGAAGCGCTCGAAGAAACGTTCCAGCAAGTCTTCGAGAGCAAGGCGCTGAAGCGTGCGGTGATCAGCATCAGCGGGCCCCCGTCCACGATGACATCAACCCCGCCCCCCTCGATATCCAACGAGATCAACAGCGACAACGTCTCGCTCTCCATCTCGGACATACTCCAATCGGAGGACCAAGATGTCGAAACGGACAAGGAGGAGAAGGACAACGCCGAAACAAGACCAGACCGGTGCCTCGTAACGGGACGCGGCCTATATAAGGCTTCCGTTAACACGTTGGCCAGCTTCAACGTCGACTGCAGCCAGGCCGGCCGCGGGAGACTGTACGCTACCGTCCTCTCACCGCGCGGGGACCTCCTCGATCTGAGCACCGAGGCCAAGAAGGACGGCGCCTACCACCTCAGCTTCACGCCCAAGGTGGGAGGAAACCACGCCATAAACCTCGAGTGGGGAGGGCGGCACATACCAGGCAGCCCGTTCGCCTGTGAGGTGTTGGACCCTACCATGTGCGTGGCAAGCGGGCCCGGACTCTCGCGAAACATTGTCGGTAGTACCGCCTCGTTCCAGGTCGCTACCCGCGGGGCGGGCAACGGAACCATTTCCACTTCCATACGGGGCCCGACACGATCCATTGTACTGATGGAAGTCGGATGTGAGAATAACATCTACTACTACGAATATGACCCGGAAGAGGTCGGTACATACGTTATTGACATCAAGTTGAGTGGATTCTCCATCCCGGGTAGTCCTTTCCGAGTAGAGACGGATAAACAACCGACTCCCATGACGGCTGACAAGGTAATCGTTCGCGACCTCCCCACTCAGCGCGTGCAGGTGAACCAGGAGGTGACCGTGAAGGTAGACGCCTCCAAAGCGAGCGGGGGCGTCCTGAGCGCCGTTGCACAGGGACCGTCCGTCGAAGAGGCATGCGCGATTGCTGAGGTTGCGGGAGAAGAACTCGTGTACGCGGTGACGTTCACACCAGTAGAGATCGGAGAGTATACCATTTACATAGATTACGGGGACTGCGCGATACCCGACAGCCCGCTACCGATCACGGTTAACGACCCGTCCAAGTGCATGGTGGACACGACATCGCTGCGCGAAGGGATGCAGCGCACCGGGAAGCCGGTGTCCATTCGCGTGCTGACGAACATGGCGGGAGAAGGCGACCTGACTGCGGTGGCCAAAGGGCTGGACCAGCCGTGCGAGACGCGGCAGGAAAGCGACGGGGTGTGGATCGTGAGTTACACGCCTCAGAACCGAGGCAAGTACTTCATCGATATATTTTTTGACAACTTTCCCATACTGAAGGCGCCGATTAGCTTTGACGTCGGGGACGTCATAGACCAAATCATACTCACCAAGCCTGTTACCCGTACAGGCTACTACCCAACCAACAAGTCGCTGGAATTTATGATTCTGGCCCCCGGAATTAATACAGGAGAGTTGACTATTGCGGCCCACGGAACCAGGACAGCATCCACGCCCACCCTCGCCGTATCATCCAGCAACGAGACGTTTACAGTACTCTTCACAGCACCTACCCCTGACGACTATAAGGTTGAAATCGCATACAAGGACAGGCAGGTATCCGGGTCGCCCTTCATACTGACAGTGCGTGACCAGCCTGCACCCGAGAAGGTCGTTGCGTTTGATCCCCTGATACCGCATGTCACAGGTAAACCAATTGAACTGGTTTTTGACACCAGCCAAGCTGGAGAAGGCAGTTTGGCTGTAAGCATTGCCTCGGATGCTGGGGAAAGCATAGCTACTCAGCTCAAGGAAGTGTCGCCTTCCCTGTACCTGGTCACATTCGTCCCTCCAAAGGAGGGGGTGTACTCGGCAGGCGTGATGTGGGCGGGGAAGCACATCAGTGGGTCACCGATGTCGCTGAAATTCAACGTGCAGAAGAAAGACCCGCGGGTGTGCATTGTATTCGAGTCGAACGCATCCTTGAGGTCTAAGCTTACGGCAAAGGCAAGCTCGAAATCAGGCACAGCGATCAACTTGGAAGTGAGGCAATTTGAGCGTGGGAGGTACCAGATCAGCTTTCAACCCCCTAAAAGAGACACCTATTCACTGCAGGTGTTTGATTTTGAAAAGGAGGTCAATGGGTCACCATTTACTGTCGACCTGCTGAAGCCAAGTCGCCCAGGGCTTCCTCAGGTGGAGGAAGGGAAGGGTATCCTCAGTGTCATGGTTACTGGTGAGAAGGCTGGGCCCATAAAGCCTACTTTGGAGTATGACAAGTCAACTAATGTGGCTAAGATTGGATTCCTCAGCAAGCAACGTGACCTGTACAGGCTCAACATATTTTGGAACCACAAGCTCGTTCAAGGATCCCCCTTTGATGTAGACCTCAGTAGAGTCTAGTGCGTATGTGCCAGTCTGTAGCATCTTTTGGCATGTCATTGTTGTCCTTTTTTTTTTAACCCTTCTATTATATCTATGTTCCTTTTGGCACATCTCGCTTGACAGATACCACACCCCTGGTATAGACGTGCTGATAACTCGCACTACTAACAAAATGATGCTGCATGCACAGTATAAAAACATATAATGCGAAAAATAATTGTGCACATCACACCACGTAGCATTGAATATCTATTGCGGTTACTAGGGCAACTACTAAAACAACTTACGACTCTTTATTCTTGTACACGTCAAACTACATGTAGAGCAAAGGGCCCGAATGTGGAACGCACCCCTATTAAGGAACACTAAATCTCATTAAAAATGTAATCAAAGTTATGGATTTGCAATGATGATACATGTAGTCTAGTGACGATGTTCAATGCTGATAAAATTCTCCTCTAGCATTTGGCAAGCTAGGATTGCAGCATTGTGCTCCTTTGCAACCTTCTGATTTCATTATAGCTTTCATGCGCTCTAATGCAGCGTTTACTTCCAGCTAGAGCTGCTTTGCTTTTTCTGCGTCGCTCTTCTTTCTCAGCTATCTCTCCCCTCTTCATATCCTTAAATTCATCAATCCATTGTGCTGAAGTCATGCACTGAGCTGAACCTTTCAAATGCTTAAATTGAGTACTAGTAGTAGGGATAGCATTGTCCTATGGATGTAAGCTTTCTCCATCTGAATTATCAGTGGTACTTTCTGAACTTTGAGGAGAGGTCCATTCAGCATGTTGCACCTGCTCAGGACGTAATGCACATGCAGCCACATAGATCAGTGAAGTGGTACTGAATTGACAATTTCAGGTGTAACTGCAGATCTTCTTCTGTTGTCATTGCAGCAGCCTTGATATCAACCTGCCTCTTCACCTCTTGTGCCACATCATCCTCAATAAAGCTTACAATGGTGATTTTATCAGAAAGTGCTGCCCCTGACAGTCTGACACACCACCTGATGCCATCCATGCAATGATTGCACCATGGGGTCCAACTATGTCTTCAGGAAGAGCATCTACCCCCACGTAGTGGAGACAGGCCTGTCGTTTATCGGCCATAATTAAGCTACCAGAGGATAGACATTTCATTTTTTAGCAAGTAGCACTCGCCCCCTCCCTAAGCAAACCCCATGCGGTTGACTGTTTATATAACAACCCTTTGATGTGGTTGTTCCTTTTTGGTACCTTTCCCATACATTGAGGTATGTTTGCCGAAAAGTGAGTTTTCAGTACCAGAATTCATTAAAAAAATTTCCTATGGTTAGCATAGCTGTAATCTACGTTAAATTCTCTATCCAACAGTGTTTGAATTATCTCTCTAGCCTGCATCAGTCAAGGGAAGTTGGTTGTTCCTTAATAGGTTCCCTTGCTCTATGCTTTCGGAGGATTTTATGTAAGTGATAATCTTATATAATTTTCTATATACTTGTGAATTGCATTAGATGTTGTAGTAAGTAACCTAAAAAGTCACGCATTCCTGTACCTCCAATAAAAAAACAGCACAAGAACTACTTCGCCCAATAATTTGTTCACCATCACACCAGCAACCTTCATCCAACAAAACAGACCGCAAATATTTCATACCAGAAACATTATAAACAAGAGGCATTTGTCATTGGGGAAGAGTTCAGAACTTCTGGAACTGCTTAGCACCAGCCTTTTTCCCCTTCTGCACCTTCAGGACATTGAACCTCACAGTCTTACTTAGAGGTCTGCATTGACCAACAATGACCACATCACCTAGTTCAAGATCTCTGCAGTACCACCAAAAAAAAAGAAAAGAGAAAGAAAAATAAAATAAAAATACATTTACACATACACACACAAACAAACTTCTAGTATACAATATTTGTTCAAATATTCCAGCACCACTCGATCATTTTGCCACGTTGGAGAAGTCCTTACCTGTTTGGGCCAAAACACTTGAGGCCCAAATCTGTTCTCTGCTTACAACAACTTGTCAAAGTGAAGCCATCTGCATGAATTACCAGACAGCTTCACTTTGACAAGTTGTTGTAAACAGCAGCAAATGTGCCAAATATGACTTGTAATTAAAACCAGTGAACATTGGGCTATTCGAGATAAAAATCATTGCCCCTACTGATGACATTCAAATAAATTCACCCTGGATACCACCAGCATCGAAGCTAGCCACTGCAAATAACCTAACTTGCCTGAAACATGGTGATAAGTGGGCTGAAAGGTTCTTATGCCTTTTTTCAAATCGATTGTACTTCTTGATGTAATGCAGATAGTCCCTCCGTATTACAATAGTCTTCTTCATCTTCATGCTCCTAACCACTCCAGTCAATATTCTCCCCCTGATGCTCACGTTCCCCGTGAACGGGCATTTCTTGTCAATGTAGTTGCCCTCATAAGCCTGAAATAAAATAACAACTTTGAACAGTAAACGGCACAATACCATAAACCAGGATAATGTTAAATGTCAACATTACATCATCATGTAAACACTTCTTTCTTTGGAAACATAAATAAAATATTGACAAGAAAGATATTCCATAATCCTGATGCACAAAATACATTATACTGGACACAAGTTGAATCCTAGATATCAGAGTAGAAGGATAGGAAACAGCCAGTTAACGCGTGCATTCCACATAGTTCTTGTTCCCAGGTCACCATCAAAGGGAAAGGGTAACCTTTAGAGAAGGGTCTTCAAGCGGAATAGAAACAGGAGTCTATCTTATGTTGTGTTCACTGGTGGCTATATGGGGCCATCCTCTGCCTTCTTATTATTTGTACGACAGTCCAAGCCTTTACTTGCAGTGCGGCCCGTGCCGTGCCCAGTCCCAATTCATGGGTTCCGTACGACATGAAATGTCAACCTTTATTTTCCCTTCCCCTAACCAAGCTTATAGTTACAAAACCCAAATGCATTACTGTATAGAATACATGCTCCAACATATATCCTCAATATGGCCCAAAACAGTAGCAAAATACGCACGCTGCAAGCCAGTTTGACCTCATATCAGGAACTAGTTCTTTGACCCCTACAGGTTTGATATCATTCTGGCAATAAGGAAAACATATACCATGCTGTGTAGTTTCACGAGAGCTATACAACAAATTATGCCAATACAATTTAGACGTATCCCTTTGTAATCAGTACGCCTCAGTTCACTTATACATGTAACTACTACAAACGCGCGTATCTACCGTTGTAGGCACGCGCCATTACTCAAACCCACACCGCCGTGATCAGCGTTCTCAGCTCTATCCGAACCTACACACAAACGTTCTCTTTCTCTTGAAACTTTTTTTTTTTGGGGGGGGGGGGGGGGGGGGGGGAGCGTGTAACACTCAATTAACAACTATGCGGACTGCGCGCTTCACGTCTATGGCTCACGTGATGTATCCTCTCCTACTCTATGGTTGAATAACATCCTTCCTGCCCAAATGATAGGTTACCAGACTGGCAGAGCAAACCCGACCTCTATTATGCACGCCGAGAAGGCTGAACTTTATAGTTCTCACCCCCTCAAACAAACGCACGCACGCACACAACTACACAAATACTGCATTTCTGTAAGTGCACACACCCTCACGATACATTCTTATCAGTAATGCTTGCTCACAATGCATCTCCACACATACTACCCATGCATAATAGTGAACGGAATGTTCAGCTCAAAATACAATACCTCACGTGGCGCCTTAAAACCAAGGCCAACGTTTCTGACATATCGCTGCTCCTTGCCCTTCTTCGAGCCACCAACCAGAGCGGACTTATGGTTCTGAAATATGGTCTTCTGCCGCTGGTACGACCTTTCCACCTATACATAACAAAGACAAACTAATCATAAAACCATCCCTCCTAGATGGAACGTAACACCATCACATGCACAACCCCTACCTGTTCCGCCATCTTTGAAAGAAAGAAAGAAGCACGTGGAAGGAGGTAATTATTACGCATGCGTAATAAATTTGCTTAACCCTTTAACCCATGGCGGCTATTATTAGAGGTAGATACTCCTCTCTGTTATTGTTGAAGACGCTCCCACAGGTAATTGCCTACACAAGAGCTTTTCACTATTACATACGCCGCAGGGTCTTCCGACGTTAGCTGCTCGGAGCTCTGCTACAAAACCACAAGACAAAGATGGAGGTGAGAGGGTTCTGGCCGTCGCCGTTGGAGGTTACACGTACGCTGTTCGTGTATTGGTAGAAGGGCTATTAGTTATTGCATAGATATTTAAGTAAGGGGATTGGAAACGGATCAATGAATCTAATTAGTCACGTACAGTCCATGTTACGCCTACAATTAAAAATTCATATCGTACGCAGCAGCTGTTTTATGGACTATAGGGACCGAGACGTCAGGATCACAGGTTCACATCTTTGCGAGTGGTATATGGACAAGCAAAGCCTG
>OX442430.1:7426350-7454269 GCA_949361645.1 Spongilla lacustris
TATGGCCCACCTTTTTGTACACCACTTGGGTGCTGAAATGATCTGCAGCCTGTGTACTTGCTAGTGGCCATGACTCCACCCACTGGTGGTCATGACCACCCATGACTCCACCCACTGGTGGTCATGACTCCACCCAGCTTGAGGTCAGTTGCACTGCCATGCCACAAGGTCCAGGAACAGTACATAGCTTTGGATGCAAGGGAGTTCTTGGTGTATATTATTGAAAATGAGCACGTATAGGTGTGGCTGTAAACATGCACATGTAATGTCTAAGTACAAGTCTTTATTCAAGTCACAATCTCTGGGAGGTCGTTAGCAGACTTTCTTGCAGAGCTGGGCATTGCTTCCCACATCACATAGGTTGGCCATTATGCTGTTGGACCAGCTGTTGCAGTAAGTAGTGTATCCAGGGTTGCCGTTGGCAACGCAGCAGGGACATGTGCACTTGCCCACTTTGCTGATGTAGCTGTAAGGGGGTGGAGTGAGTACACGTAAAATCACACAAGCGGATGGACCTATTGTGTATTGCAAGTTACAATTGTCTAAGTGTCCTAATATGTTAACATGTTCATGCTCCAGGTGAACAGAATTTGTGTTCTAAGTGGTGCTGCATGGCTAGTATATAGTACAGTGTACATTAGCATTGAAACATAACTCCTCCCCACCCTTCTCCACTGATCTAAATTTATATTTAAAGGAAGAAAAAAAAAGAAAATGTGAGTACAGTCTAGCCTATGGGGCCATGGGACAGCTTTCTTTGCTAGAGTGGGGATACTATTAATGATTGCCTTGGTTACAAACAAAAAACAAATGGCTGTGGTCGATTCCACTAGTGGGGGGTTCCAAGAGCTGCATCACAAGTGCGTTGCATATGAGTGAAGCCTTTGTGTGTGTATGTGTGCACCCGTATGTGTGTGTGTGTGTGTGTACACCCATGTGTGTGTGTGAATTTGTATGTGTGTGTGTGTATGTGTGTGCATGTACATGTGTGTATGTGTGTGTTGTTTGTCCGTGCATAATTAATCACACTTAATTGGAAGAGTGCCACCCTATGATCGTAGCACAGAATGCTTTCTGCTCTAGTATAAATATTTCAAGCTTTGAATGTACATGTGTGAATGTTATTTTAGTTAGGATGGAGTGCAGTTTCAACTGACCTGCATAGCCGAGTTGGGTCACTGTCGCAGACAGCAACCCCACACTCCTCTATAGTCTCCGCCTTAGAGCAAGTTACCGGCACACACTCGCAGCTGGCGTCCAACCTGTATCCAAATTCGCATGTCTCGTTGCACTTGCATGTGCATGATTTGGCGTCCAGCTGGTTGGAGTACTGGCACTGCAGCGAGCATGTGCATTTGCAGGTGTTTGGATCCAATTCGTAGTTACTGGGGCATTGCTGAACGGAAGGGCACTTACAGGAGCATGTCTGGATATCAAATGTTTGGATCGGATTCGGGCATACTTGCTCTGCAGTAGGTTGACACTGACACGAACATGTGTCTAGATCGTAGTACTGTCCTGGGCTGCAGTTTAGCATCCGGGGACACCCACACTGGCATGTTTGTTGGTTGACTTGCTGGTGTCGGGGGCACTGTGGTGTACTGCGACAATTGCATTGGCATGTCTGTTCATCAAATATTTGACTAGGAGTACAGCTATTTGGTGAATTAGAGCATTCACACCGACAGGAATTGGTGTTGAAGAACTGTTGGCTTGAACAAGTGAGGATGGAAGGACATTGACATTGGCATGTTGTTGTGTTGAAGACTTGTATTGAAGGGCAGTTCTGTTCGGCACTAAATACACACTGACATGAACATGTGGCTTGATCAAAGTACTGTCCTGGGCTGCAATTGGGCACCTGGGGACACTCACACTGGCATGTTTGTTGGTTGAATCTCTGGTATGGAGAGCATTGGGGTGTGTTTTTGCAATAGCATTGGCATGTCTGCCCATCAAACACTTGACTAGGAGTACAGCTACTTAGTGAATTAGAGCATTCACATTGGCAGGAGGTGGTGTTGAAGAACTGTTGGCTTGAACAAGTGAGGATGGAAGGACATTGACATTGGCATGAGGTGGTGTTGAAGACTTGTATTGAAGGGCAGTTCTGTTCGGCACTAAATACACACTGACATGAACATGTGGCTTGATCAAAGTACTGTCCTGGGCTGCAATTGGGCACCTGGGGACACTCACACTGGCATGTTTGTTGGTTGAATCTCTGGTATGGAGAGCATTGGGGTGTGTTTTTGCAATAGCATTGGCATGTCTGCCCATCAAACACTTGACTAGGAGTACAGCTACTTAGTGAATTAGAGCATTCACATTGGCAGGAGGTGGTATTGAAGAACTGTTGGCTTGAACAAGTGAGGATGGAAGGACATTGACATTGGCATGAGGTGGTGTTGAAGACTTGTATTGAAGGGCAGTTCTGTTCGGCACCAAATACACACTGACATGAACATGTGGCTTGATCAAAGTACCGTCCTCGGCTGCATGTGGGCACCTGGGGACACTCACACTGGCATGTTTGTTGGTTGAATCTCTGGTATGGAGAGCATTGGGGTGTGTTTTTGCAATAGCATTGGCATGTCTGCCCATCAAACACTTGACTAGGAGTACAGCTACTTAGTGAATTAGAGCATTCACATTGGCAGGAGGTGGTATTGAAGAACTGTTGGCTTGAACAAGTGAGGATGGAAGGACATTGACATTGGCATGTTGTTGTGTTGAAGACTTGTATTGAGGGGCAATTCTGTTCGGCACCAAATACACACTGACATGAACATGTGGCTTGATCAAAGTACTGTCCTGGGCTGCAATTGGGCACCTGGGGGCACTCACACTGGCATGTTTGTTGGTTGAATCTCTGGTATGGAGAGCATTGGGCAGGTGTGTTTTTACAATAGCATTGGCATGTCTGCCCATCAAACACTTGACTAGGAGTACAGCTACTTAGTGAATCAAAGCATTCACATTGGCAGGAGGTGGTGTTGAAGAACTGTTGGCTTGAACAAGTGAGGATGGAAGGACATTGACATTGGCATGTTGTTGTGTTGAAGACTTGTATCGAAGGGCAGTTCTGTTCGGCACCAAATACACACTGACATGAACATGTGGCTTGATCAAAGTACTGTCCTGGGCTGCAATTGGGCACCTGGGGGCACTCACACTGGCATGTTTGTTGGTTGAATCTCTGGTATGGAGAGCATTGGGGTGTGTTTTTGCAATAGCATTGGCATGTCTGCCCATCAAACACTTGACTAGGAGTACAGCTATTTGGTGAATTAGAGCATTCACATTGGCAGGAGGTGGTGTTGAAGAACTGTTGGCTTGAGCAAGTGAGGATGGAAGGACATTGACATTGGCATGAGGTGGTGTTGAAGACTTGTATTGAGGGGCAATTCTGTTCGGCACCAAATACACACTGACATGAACATGTGGCTTGATCAAAGTACTGTCCTGGGCTGCAATTGGGCACCTGGGGACACTCACACTGGCATGTTTCTTGGTTGAATACTTTGTAACTTTGGCATGTTGTAGCATTGGCACATTCACACGTGCACATGTCTTCATTAAAAACTTCACCCCAAGCACACCAGTCAGGTAGATTGGTACATTCACATGTGCAGGATGATGTGTTAAAGAATTGTTCATCTGTGCATGTTAGCTCCTTAGGGCATCCACACGTACACGTTTCCTCATTGAATGTCTGTAGTCCATGACATTTGGTCAATGTGGGACATTTGCACTGACATGTGGAGTCATCAAATGTCTGAGCAGGATATGCACAAGATGCAGGCTTGTTGGGGCATTCACATTGACATGAAGTGCTGTTGAATGTTTGGGCGTATGAGCAGGTTGGGTAGCTGGGACATTGACATTGGCAGGTCTGTTGGTTGAATATCTGGTTACCCTGGCAATTGATCACCTTGGGGCATTTGCACTGACATGTGGAGTCATCATATGTCTGAGCAGGATATGCACAAGATGCAGGCTTGTAGGGGCATTCACATTGACATGAAAGGCTGTTGAATGTTTGGCCGTATGAGCAGGTTGGGTAGCTGGGACATTGACATTGGCAGGTCTGTTGGTTGAATATCTGATTACCCTGGCAACTGATCACCTTGGGACATTTGCACTGACATGTGGAGTCATCAAATGTCTGAGCAGGATATGCACAAGATGCAGGCTTGTTGGGACATTCACATTGACATGAAAGGCTGTTGAATGTTTGGCCGTATGAGCAGGTTGGGTAGCTGGGACATTGACATTGGCAGGTCTGTTGGTTGAATATCTGGTTACCCTGGCAACTGATCACCTTAGGGCATTTGCACTGACATGTGGAGTCATCAAATGTCTGAGCAGGATATGCACAAGATGCAGGCTTGTAGGGGCATTCACATTGGCATGAAATGCTGTTGAATGTTTGGGCATATGAGCAGGTTGGGTAGCTGGGACATTGGCATTGGCAGGTCTGTTGGTTGAATATCTGGTTACCCTGGCAACTGATCACCTTGGGACATTTGCACTGACATGTGGAGTCATCAAATGTCTGAGCAGGATATGCACAAGATGCAGGCTTGTTGGGACATTCACATTGACATGAAAGGCTGTTGAATGTTTGGCCGTATGAGCAGGTTGGGTAGCTGGGACATTGACATTGGCAGGTCTGTTGGTTGAATATCTGGTTACCCTGGCAACTGATCACCTTAGGGCATTTGCACTGACATGTGGAGTCATCAAATGTCTGAGCAGGATATGCACAAGATGCAGGCTTGTAGGGGCATTCACATTGGCATGAAATGCTGTTGAATGTTTGGGCATATGAGCAGGTTGGGTAGCTGGGACATTGGCATTGGCAGGTCTGTTGGTTGAATATCTGGTTACCCTGGCAACTGATCACCTTGGGACATTTGCACTGACATGTGGAGTCATCAAATGTCTGAGCAGGATATACACAAGATGCAGGCTTGTAGGGGCATTCACATTGGCATGAAATGCTGTTGAATGTTTGGGCATATGAGCAGGTTGGGTAGCTGGGACATTGGCATTGGCAGGTCTGTTGGTTGAATATCTGGTTACCCTGGCAACTGATCACCTTAGGGCATTTGCACTGACATGTGGAGTCATCAAATGTCTGAGCAGGATATGCACAAGATGCAGGCTTGTTGGGACATCCACATTGACATGAAGTGCTGTTGAATGTTTGGGCGTATGAGCAGGTTGGGTAGCTGGGACATTGGCATTGGCATGTCTGTTGGTTGAATATCTGGTTACCCTGGCAACTGATCACCTTGGGACATTTGCACTGACATGTGGAGTCATCAAATGTCTGAGCAGAATATGCACAAGATGCTGGCTTGTTGGGGCATCCACATTGGCATGAAGTGCTGTTGAATGTTTGGGCATATGAGCAGGTTGGGTAGCTGGAACATTGACATTGGCAGGTCTGTTGGTTGAATATCTGGTTACCCTGGCAACTGATCACCTTGGGACATTTGCACTGACATGTGGAGTCATCAAATGTCTGAGCAGGATATGCACAAGATGCAGGCTTGTTGGGGCATTCACATTGACATGAAGTGGTGTTGAATGTTTGGCCGTATGAGCAGGTTGGGTAGCTGGGACATTGGCATTGGCAGGTCTGCTGGTTAAATATCTGGTTACCCTGGCAACTGATTGCCTTGGGACATTTGCACTGACATGTGGAGTCGTCAAATGTCTGAGCTGAATATGCACAAGATGCAGGCTTGTAGGGGCATTCACATTGACATGAAAGGCTGTTGAATGTTTGGGCATATGAGCAGGTTGGATAGCTGGGACATTGGCATTGGCAGGTCTGTTGGTTGAATATCTGGTTACCCTGGCAACTGATCACCTTAGGGCATTTGCACTGACATGTGGAGTCATCAAATGTCTGAGCAGGATATGCACAAGATGCTGGCTTGTTGGGGCATCCACATTGACATGAAGTGCTGTTGAATGTTTGGGCGTATGAGCAGGTTGGGTAGCTGGGACATTGGCATTGGCAGGTCTGTTGGTTGAATATCTGGTTACCCTGGCAACTGATCACCTTAGGGCATTTGCACTGACATGTGGAGTCATCAAATGTCTGAGCAGGATATGCACAAGATGCAGGCTTGTTGGGGCATCCACATTGACATGAAGTGCTGTTGAATGTTTGGCCGTATGAGCAGGTTGGGTAGCTGGGACATTGGCATTGACAGGTCTGTTGGTTGAATATCTGGTTACCCTGGCAACTGATCACCTTAGGGCATTTGCACTGACATGTGGAGTCATCAAATGTCTGAGCAGGATATGCACAAGATGCAGGCTTGTTGGGGCATCCACATTGACATGAAGTGCTGTTGAATGTTTGGCCGTATGAGCAGGTTGGGTAGCTGGGACATTGGCATTGGCAGGTCTGTTGGTTGAATATCTGGTTACCCTGGCAACTGATCACCTTGGGACATTTGCACTGACATGTGGAGTCATCAAATGTCTGAGCAGGATATGCACAAGATGCAGGCTTGTTAGGGCATTCACATTGACATGAAATGCTGTTGAATGTTTGGGCATATGAGCAGGTTGGGTAGCTGGGACATTGACATTGGCAGGTCTGTTGGTTGAATATCTGGTTACCCTGGCAACTGATTACCTTGGGGCATTTGCACTGACATGTGGAGTCATCAAATGTCTGAGCAGGATATGCACAAGATGCAGGCTTGTTGGGGCATTCACATTGACATGAAGTGCTGTTGAATGTTTGGGCGTATGAGCAGGTTGGGTAGCTGGGACATTGGCATTGGCAGGTATGTTGGTTGAATATCTGTTTACCCTGGCAAATGATTACCTTGGGACATTTGCACTGACATGTGGAGTCATCAAATGTCTGAGCAGGATATGCACAAGATGCTGGCTTGTTGGGGCATCCACATTGACATGAAGTGGTGTTGAATGTTTGGCCGTATGAGCAGGTTGGGTAGCTGGGACATTGGCATTGGCAGGTCTGCTGGTTAAATATCTGGTTACCGTGGCAACTGATCACCTTGGGACATTTGCACTGACATGTGGAGTCATCAAATGTCTGAGCAGGATATGCACAAGATGCAGGCTTGTTGGGGCATCCACATTGACATGAAGTGCTGTTGAATGTTTGGCCGTATGAGCAGGTTGGGTAGCTGGGACATTGGCATTGGCAGGTCTGCTGGTTAAATATCTGGTTACCCTGGCAACTGATCACCTTGGGACATTTGCACTGACATGTGGAGTCATCAAATGTTTGAGCAGGATATGCACAAGATGCAGGCTTGTTGGGGCATCCACATTGACATGAAGTGCTGTTGAATGTTTGGGCGTATGAGCAGGTTGGGTAGCTGGGACATTGACATTGGCAGGTCTGTTGGTTGAATATCTGGTTACCCTGGCAACTGATCACCTTGGGACATTTGCACTGACATGTGGAGTCATCAAATGTCTGAGCAGGATATGCACAAGATGCAGGCTTGTTGGGGCATTCACATTGACATGAAGTGCTGTTGAATGTTTGGGCGTATGAGCAGGTTGGGTAGCTGGGACATTGGCATTGGCAGGTCTGTTGGTTGAATATCTGGTTACCCTGGCAACTGATCACCTTGGGACATTTGCACTGACATGTGGAGTCATCAAATGTCTGAGCAGGATATGCACAAGATGCTGGCTTGTTGGGGCATTCACATTGACAGGTTTGCTTGTTGACTATCTGGCTGTTTAAGCATTTGGTCGTATTTGAACACTGGCATTGGCATGTATTGTCATCAAATTGCTGTAAACGATTTGGGCATTCGTCACACTTATTAGGGCATTCACATTTGCAAGTGTTATTGTTCAATTGTTGGGGGTTGTTACATCTGTTTTGGCACTGGCATTGGCATGAGTTTGTGTCAAATGTCTGGAGCGCACTACACTTAGTTGTAGTTGCACACTCACATTCGCAGGTCTGGTAGTTGAACTTCTTATTGGATGGACAGCTTTTGTATTGGCAGTATGCTGATGATGTTTGGGCTATCTGTGGATAGAGTTTGATTAGAGTTATTTTGTTACTTAAGCTTAAGCCATTTTATTTGATACACTTTCTCTTGTTTCCCTGATGTATAGGTTTTCTAAAATGTACTGTTACAAGAAACTGAACATTGCTCTATTCTTTAGCTAGCTATAGTATTCCTGGCAGAATTAATATTACATGTAGTGGGGTTTTATGCCACTTGCATGCATTAAAAAGGGGTTGCTCTACTTACCTCTGTTATTGCCAGCAGGAGAAGGACCACTGCTGTCCCAATTCTGGATGTTAGCATCACCCTGCAATGTGCTTGCAACTTAATAATAATAATAAAGATTAAGTTTTATGTATTTGACTTTGACTTATATATTGGCCTGTTGGTATGTCTTGACTGGCTCCATTACATGTACGTTATTTGTTGGTGTCTATTGCTGCTCTTCGTATGTAGCACTTAGGTTGCACCCTTTTGTTCACGGACAATTGTTATTCTTTTGTGACTTCTGTTATATCTACCTGTGTTTACTGAACACCTCGAAATTGCCCGACAGAGCTTTTCTTGGCCGGTTATACAGTGCATAATTTAATCATCTTGTTTATATTTTGACCTCTTGTGTTGGGCAAGCCTCAGTGCGTGGTGGCTTTATTCATGGGATCCTTGCTTGGTACATTTTCTTTACCATACATAGGGAAATGTAAGATGTTGAATATGACAATAATTATTTATGGTATAACATGCCTTTGGTATTGGTGGAAGTGACTCTCTTGGGAGTGTCGTTGATATTAATTTGCACTCGGTGAACATCTCAGTGAGGAGACCCCAGACATTTCCATACATCAATCATCAGTAGCAATTGCAGTACCAGTATTTCACCCTACAAGCTTAACACAGACAGACATAGAACTTATTTTTGGTCACACATTACATCCTCCCAAGAGCTGCTTGTGCTGTGTGTGTGTGTGTTGTATTGGTCGTTGTTACAAGCAGGCCTCCTCATTTGATCTTTTCATATGTGGTATGGAGAGGTAGTTTGGGGGAGGGTTTTTTTTTTTTTTTTTTTTTTTCGTCGGCACATACCCACATGCTATAACCAAATCAACAAAGTCATGTCTTAAAGTGGACATCTGTTCAGTCTAGTGCCAATTTCTTTGCACGACCTTGTGCTTCCATGGGCTTGTTGAATTGTTCCCCTCCACCTTACCTCTTTTTCTTTTAGATGTATAATTATGTTGATTGATAAGGCACTTAACTGCACTTCGAACCAAATTTTTTCTTATGCTACAGCTGTCAATAGCAAAACCCAGTCTCCTCCAAGTAGCAGCAGTTCAAATCCTTCTGGGAAAGGAGATGGCACTACTTACAGAGTGCAGGAATTATTTGGCTATAATCCATACTCTTACTATGATATTGATACGAAGATGCTGAAGTACAGACAACCACAGCCCAAACCAGGAGTGAAATACTAGTTCTATGAACATTGATTTTTTTTTTCTGCATTATTAACTGGTTTATGGATACTCAAAGTATTGGTATAGCATGTATTATTTCTCTGCTGTGCTTAATCCAGAGGGCTAGGGAGACGCAACACCTAAGGATTCCAGGAAGTGAGACCGTAAAGGTTCAAGGTGACTTGAGGGGGTTGACTTAATTAGTATTTGGTAACAAACAAGCCATACATGTAAGTGGCAACCGATCGAAACATGACTTGATAATTTCAAACTGGTGCAACAAGCCTGCACGGGCAAATAGTCATTGCGGCGCCATGTTCGATTTGACCGTTGCAGTAATGACGTCACGCGCGTCTTGTTTTTTTGTTACGTAACTTGTATCACTGTATGTTGCATTTTATGTATAACTAGGTCTTACCCCGTGAAAAATCACGGAAGTGATTCTATTAGAAGTGCAGAATGTTTTTAAAACATACAGTAATCTACCACCTGTTGTACTATACGGTTACTACGCAACCTATTTAATAGCCCGCGCACGCAATGAAATACATGTATATATACAGTACTACTTCCGGTCTGTACGATATGAATGAACACCGGTCAATTGCCATTGGTCATTTGTGTGGGAGTGGTCGTTTCTATTGGTTGCTAGGTACGCGTTGCTAGGCGGAGTTTATAAATAGGTGGTTACGCGGACGTACGGATGTACGGACGTATACGGACGTACGGACGTTGTAAATTATAGTATTAGATTATTGTAGTGTCTAGCAAAATCACTATGACACCACTAAACTAAGATTTAATTAAAGTCAGAAGGGACCACATTCCTGGCCAGTATGGTCCTTGCTATGGCTCTCACCAGGGTGATATTTAGCTTCCCAAACATGTCACTGATCACCCTGGCTTTGTGGAACGAAGAGCCGAAGGCTAAGCGTGCGGCCAGTAGAGCGAAGGCTCTTCTTGCCTCCTCACCCCAATTGCAGTATGATTCTAGTGCTAGAGGCACACACACACCCAGCCTATAGTTCAGCACATTTCGGATCGTTGGATGCATGTGCATGTGCTTTCTCCTTTCTGCGGCTTCAGCAGTAGCACCCGCCCTCATACTTACCTCAGCCAAAATAGCAGGGGTAAGAGGAGACGTGACTATATTGTCAAAGGCAGCTGGCTTGCCTTGTGCCCAGTCCCTCAATAGCACATCAGCTGGGCGAGTGTGATCAAGTCCTGGAGTGAGGCTACTTCCAGCTTCTTCTGAGTTTTAAAATTTATCACTACAAAATTCGACGTTGAACAAAACAGCGCATAAACCTGAAATTTTGTACACTTGTTCCCACATCGTCTCTCTATTGTAGAAATCGATGTTGGTGCTCTAATTATTTTCCATGCCGTGAATGCAGAGATCGCTAACCCAACGGGTTAGAATCCTCCATTTCTCTACATGTACGTAGGAGTGTTGAAAACGCGTCAAATTCGAGATGTACATAGAGGAGTCCTATACTTATTGATTTGTTCTGTTCGTTAATTTCCACGTCATCCGTTACGGAGATACAGTTTAATGATTCGCGCCAATGCTTTTGGCAAATCGCGTCCCGCTCAGTGTATAGGGAGGCTGCGATTATATCATTGGCGCGAATCAAGCAGTAAAACGTACATGTAGTTTGCTTAACTGTGTCTCCGTAACGGATGATATAGAAATTAACGAACAGAACAAATCAATAGATATAGGACTCCTCTATGAATACTCCGAATTTGACGCCGCGTTTTCTACACCTGACTCGCACCTTGAGAAATGTCGATCGATTTCTAACCCACGGGGTTAACGAACTCGTACCCACGGCACGGCAGATTTCCACATAGAGAGATGATGTGGAACAAGTGTACGAAATGTGAAAGGAAAAGGTTGTATTGTTACAAAGATATACTGTTTTGTTCAACGTCGAATTTTATAGTAATAACTAAGTAGAGTGATTTTGCTTTTACGATGTATTTAAAGTTCAACCGCATAATGAGGGAAGCGAATATCGAATATTCGTGACTAAGAAACTTGAGTAAAGAAGTCCGAATGCCACTAAATCCATGCATGGTCGACCGAATAGGTCATCTATAATAAAAAACCTATTTTGGTGTTGCATGATTACTGGACTATATAATAGTCCCGCGCCCGAACGCATGATATAAGAAGACTGTGGACCATGCACGCGTGGATGATGTTGTTATAATATGATTGGTGGTGCTCTCAGTGCGATCTAATATTAATTAAATACAGCCGACAGATTCTCGATATCGTCAATCTCGCGCAAATTTCGTTATAACCGCTGCAGCCAAAAGGAATGTGTTACTACTGCTGATGTACTGCTACAACACCCTCTCATTCAAACATGCATAGCTAAAACGAACAAATATCATACATCATCAATCATCATACATGGTCGAATTGAATTCAAACTTGCGAGTGGAAAGATTGAGTGCCTACAACTGATCATAATAATTATGCGTGCTTGCATGTCATATATATATATAGCGAGAAGCCCACGTGGGGCACTTATCATAGCTTAATTAATTCTCGCCAACTGCTGTAACAATACATGCCGGCTGTGCCACGAAAGGCGCGAGTTTATAACGTTATCCTATAGCTGTTTTCATTGAGACTTCAAATTTATTTGTAGATAGACGTTAGACACACATTCAGTATTATACTCCGCATTGGCTTAATTGTATTATTGGCACTATGCTATTATTATAATGCAGTTAATGTAATGGCACCAAGCTATTTGACCCCCCAAATATTCAGAACTACGGTGCGCGTGTCCCCGTGCATGATGGTTGAATCTTATGGAGCCTGGGGAAAGATGCTGCTGCCATCATCTATAGCTCCTCAATTGCCTCTTCATGCCCTCATCTCTGTCATCAATTGCCTCGAGACCTGCCACCTCTACTGAGACACTGTGGCTCTGCATGCAGGCTGCCCAAAACAGGGGGTGGTGCTCAAGGCCAATGCCTCAGCTATTTTTTTCTAGGATAGCATCATGCACCATGCAATAATATGCACATACATAAAATATCGCATACACATAAACACACAACTGAAACAGCAAGAATAAACAGTCTTCAGTAGCAAAGAGAGTAAACGTGCTCATGATATAGAAGCAGCATTGCTATGAGAATGATTGCACTGCTGGATACTGTTGACGTTTTGTCTAACCTGAAGACTATAGGAAAGACTGCTGCACAGTCACATGAACAGAAATGTTTCACAGATCTTATACTGCTTGTGCTGCCTCCCAACATAAAGAAGATCCTGGAGGTTGCATGCATGCCAGTGAAAAGGGTGCTCCAAGCTGGCCTTTGGTCCTTCCTGTGCTTTTAGGGATGCCGTTTGCCTGCGCTATGGCTGCATGGTCTCTGCTACTAATGCCAAGTCACTGTGTTTGTGGCCACACCATGTCAGGTGTCTGTGCTAGTTGTTTTGTACCTGGTGTTCACCATCAAGAGGCTGAAGTGAAGGCTCTCTGTGCTCACATTATGGCAAACTAAAGAAAGAAATCCAGCTATAATGTCCCAGACTTTATTATGCCTTATGGAATGAAAACCTCCACAGGGACAGTTGAAAGCATGCTGGATCGACATGATCGACAGAGCGCTTTCTTTGATGTTAGGGTTTGTAACCCCTTTGCTATTTGTCATCGTAACTCCTCATTAGCCCAATACTACCAGAAAAATGAACAAGAGAAGAAAAGAGTTGAGAATTCATGAAGTAGAGCATGGCTCATTTTCTCCGGCCATTAAAATCTTCTCAACATCTGGTGGCAGGGGTCCCATTGCAACTACATGCAGTGTACAAAAGGATTGCCTTACTGATCTCAGAAGAAAAATGACACTCCTTATAGCACAACTCTTTTCTGGCTCAGGTGAAGGCTGCGGAGTTTCTCCCTACTCTGCTTATAGCTATCATGTGCATAGAGGTTCGAGGTCTTCCATATTTCATCCTGTCCACCATTCAATTGTGGAAGACATTGCATGAGCTTGCCTCTGCGGAGACAAGTTTATGAACATTAAATTAATTATATGTAATGTTACGTATGTATGTTTTATGTATAATATACCCCTGATACCTTGTGAACACAGTTAAACAATAACGGGATGAAGTTCCGGCACAACTTTCCATGCATGGGGTCAGCCCGGTCACACAAATAATGGCTGTGTTATAGAGCCTTGTCAACAATTGATTATTACCACAGCCGGGCACGTGGCGCAGTTTAGAGACACACGAGTGGGTGCTCAGTAGACACATAATGTCGTTTTTACCCTTTGTCCACATCCTTTTTGGATGTCACTAGACACGCGGGACATTTGCGGTAGGATTCCGCCCTAGATCTCAGCTTGTTACACTTCAGTGGTCGACCAACATGCATCGTTAATCGCAAGGGCCTTTTAAGGGAGTCTAGTCGCGGCTGCGTTCAGGATAAGCATGAGGGCGGCCCTACAATGGAGGTAGGGGTGGGAGCGCAAAGATAATGGTCTGGGTGCTCACCATAACTCGGTGCACTCCGAACCATTATAAGTGGTCTCTCCTTTTTGTTAGTCCATTCCCCGGAAAACGTGTTCTTTTGTGCTAGATTTTCGTGCTCATCGACACCCCCGTGTTGCATTTCCGATTGAGGCACTCGAGATGAACACAGGCCTGCTTTTCCTTTTGATTGTGCTGCAAGTGAGTTATAATCGTCCATGCATTTGTGCGTTAGCTTAATTGAATTCAACCAAAACCCGATGAAATTTTAACAAGCACGGATGTATTGATGACTGTTTGTAGGGGGAAAACGCGTGCATACATTATTACATGAGTTGTACTAGCTGTACGCAGTGACGCATTTCTAAGAAGGTTACTTCAAACATTATGCGCATGCGCAGTAGTTATTACCCACACACGAACGATAGCCCAGGCTTGTTCAAAGGGCGCGGTGATTATACGTTAGCAAATAGTTATTAATATACACTTAGCTCGGATGATTACTCTTGTGCACATGTGAAAGCTGCAGTTTTTCCTGTGACCACTGGAAAAAAAAAAAAAACGTTATTATTCTGCTGATCATAGCATATCATAGCTGCGGCTTTTCCTGTGACCTTTATGCGGGTCCACAGGCAACTGAAAAAAAAAAAGTTATTATTCTGCTGATCATAGTATCGACTAACGGAACAGCGTCTACAGGCTTACATTAATGCTCTAAAATAGTATAGTCGCTTTTTGTACCTACGTTGATTCATTTCACGCCCTGTTTTATAATTATAATAAACGACCAAATCCACTAATGTTTGAATTCATTCCTCTATATCCTTCCTTTTAATGATAGACTGCTTCTTCTCTCCGGCTTTACAGATCTATACAGGTGCATGCTACGAGGTGCGACTCACAAAATGTGGAAACAGAAGGATTTACAACTACAGATCTGATACCTGTGAGTGTGCTCATATTCCCTCCAGATGCCAAAATCCTAAGCACGCATTCAATGAGAATAAATGTCACTGCGAGTGTCAACACATCACGAAGTGTCCCCTGCCTAAAATATTTAGTCATAAGTCTTGCAGCTGTGAATGTCCGCACATCAAACCCTATTGCGTGCATCCTAAAGTTTTCAGCACTGACACTTGCAGATGTGAATATCATTCAAAAGCCCAGTGTCCACAAAACCAAGAATATAACCCAGTGATCAAAAAGTGTGAATGCCTTAAATCCCTTTATTGTCCACCACACTTGACCCTAAACAGAGACATATGTCAGTGTGAATGTCTGACAGCACCTATTTCATGCCCATTTAAGCTATTTGACAAGACTTCTTGTAAATGCAAGAAATCTAGTTGCAGTATAGGGTCTTGTCCATCACCAAAGGTTTTGGATATGCAGTCTTGTGCATGCATCTGTCCCAGTGATCATAAGCATTTATGTTCACATCTGGAAGAATTTGATGAGAGCACATGTAGCTGTCAATGCAAAAATGTGGAGACATGTTTACCACCAAAAGCATTTAATCCTGTATCATGCCAGTGTGAACTGCCCCCTAAATCAAAATGCTATGAAGAAAGAGCTTCCAAGTCCTGCCCATCACCGAAGGTTTTGGATGTTGAGTCTTGCACATGCAACTGTTCCAATGACTATAAGCATTTGTGTTCACATGTGGAAGAATTTGATGAGAGCACGTGTGGCTGTCGATGCAAAAATGTGGGAAAATGTTTACCACCAAAAAAATTTAATCCTGTATCCTGCCAGTGTGAACTTCCCCATAAATCAAAATGCTATGAAGAAAGTGCTTCCAAATCCTGCCCATCACCGAAGGTTTTGGATGTTGAGTCTTGCAAATGCATTTGTCCCAATGATTATAAGCATTCATGTACAAATCTGGAAGAATTTGATGAGAGCACATGTAGCTGTCAGTGCAAAAATGTGGGAAAATGTTTACCACCAAAGGCATTTAATCCTGTATCCTGCCAGTGTGAACTGCCTCTGAAAGCAAAATGCTATGAAGAAAGTGCTTCCAAGTCCTGCCCATCACCAAAAGTTTTGGATGGTGAGTCTTGCACTTGCATCTGTCCCAAAGATTATAAGCATTCATGTACAAAGCTGGAAGAATTTGATGAGAGCACATGTAGCTGTCAGTGCAAAAATGTGAGAAAATGCTTACCACCAAAAGAATTTAATCCTGTATCCTGCCAGTGCGAACTGCCTCCTTATGCAAAATGCTATGAAGGAAGTGCTTCCAAGTCCTGCCCATCACCAAAGGTTTTGGATGTTGAGTCTTGCACATGCATCTGTCCCAAAGATTATAAGCATTTGTGTACAAAGCTGGAAGAATTTGATGAGAGCACATGTAGCTGTCAGTGCAAAAATGTGGGAAAATGTTTACCACCAAAGGCATTTAATCCTGTATCCTGCCAGTGTGAACTGCCTCCGAAAGCAAAATGCTATGAAGAAAGTGCTTCCAAGTCCTGCCCATCACCAAAAGTTTTGGATGGTGAGTCTTGCACTTGCATCTGTCCCAATGATTATAAGCATTCATGTACAAATCTGGAAGAATTTGATGAGAGCACATGTAGCTGTCAGTGCAAAAATGTGAGAAAATGCTTACCACCAAAAGAATTTAATCCTGTATCCTGCCAGTGCGAACTGCCTCCTTATGCAAAATGCTATGAAGGAAGTGCTTCCAAGTCCTGCCCATCACCAAAGGTTTTGGATGTTGAGTCTTGCACATGCATCTGTCCCAAAGATTATAAGCATTTGTGTACAAAGCTGGAAGAATTTGATGAGAGCACATGTAGCTGTCAGTGCAAAAATGTGGAGGAATGTTTACCCCCAAAAGCATTTAATCCTGTATCCTGCCAGTGTGACCTGCCTCCTTATGCAAAATGCTACGAAGAATATGCTTTCAAGTCCTGCCCATCACCAAAGGTTTTGGATGTTGAGTCTTGCACATGCATCTGTCCTAGTGATCGAAAGAGTTCATGTTCTAATCTGGAAGAATTTGATGAGAGCACATGTAGTTGTCAGTGCAAAAATGTGAAGAAATGTTTACCACCAAAGGCATTTAATCCTGTATCCTGCCAGTGTGAACTGCCTCTGAAAGCAAAATGCTATGAAGAAAGTGCTTCCAAATCCTGCCCATCTCCGAAGGTCTTGGATGTTGAGTCTTGCACATGCATCTGTCCTAGTTATCCTAAGAGTTTGTGTTCTAATCTGGAAGAATTTGATGAGAGCACGTGTAGTTGTCAATGCAAAAATGTGGAAAATTGTTTACCACCAAAAACATTTAATCCTGTATCCTGCCAGTGTGAACTGCCCACTTATGCAAACTGCAACAAAGAAAGTACTTCTAAGTTCTGCCCCAGGCCTCTTGATTGGCACCGTCATTGTGGTCTAAAAGATTGCTCGGATGGTTACGAACTGGACACCAGCTCATGCACATGTGTATGCACAAAGATGTGCGAGGCGGGCTACAACCTAATTGGCTGCCAGTGTGTGCCTGCTGGAGGAGGCTGCGAGCATGCCAGGGACCAGTATGACTGCCAAGCAACCATATGCAACAACAGCACTGGCGCATATTGCACGTGAGTATATTTAGAACTATATAACCATACCTATGCATCCCTCACGGCTGGGCTCTCTTTGATTAGGTATGTTGAAAGTTCCAAGAGCTGCGCGTGTCCTTGTTGTGTTTCCTATCAAGGAGAGAAGCACAATGGCTGGTGTCTTGATTGGTCAAGGTTTGGGAGGGATCTCTGTGTGTTAGGCTATAACAGCCAGTTTTGCAAGTGGATATGTTGAACAAAATCGGCCCTATTTCTGTGCATTGCTTTTTTGCTGCTAGCTCAAATTATCATATTATGCTATAATTGTATTTGTGTACAATGTATACATGCATATGTACATGTATATATGTATATTTATGCATATAGGTTCATTATGATTACTACATGATCAAAGAAAGAAAATACAGATTCGACCTAAATATATTTTGATTCCCCATTTCTCAATAAGCTGGGAGTAATTGCTTCGTCTGTTCCAGCCACAACAACGCCGGACAGCATGCACCCAGCCGAAAAATACTATTATGTAGGCCTATGTGCCTCTGTGGTTCAAGGTCATCCGGCATACAATCATGTTTTTATCAGTTGCAACCTTTATATATTTTGTTTAGTTTAAATGCAATATTGTTTAACTCTCCGAATGAAAAAAAATAGAATTTTAAAAAATGTC
The DNA here is from genome assembly GCA_949361645.1 of Spongilla lacustris. Taxonomy (NCBI): domain Eukaryota; kingdom Metazoa; phylum Porifera; class Demospongiae; order Spongillida; family Spongillidae; genus Spongilla; species Spongilla lacustris. The sequence continues at coordinate 7,444,584 of OX442430.1, forward strand.
AGTATCTAAATATGGCAGGACTTTTTCCCGTTGCCTTGGAGATGAAAAAACTGATCTGCATTCTTAGTGTCCGATCAGCACGAGCCCTCCAACCATGAGATTTCACAACTTTTTTTTTTAACCGTAAGTTTAAAATTTGTGCAAAATGACGATATTAGTCGAGATATTAGTGTAATAGAAATGGCTTACACGAGGCAACTCCATTTATACTCCAGCAGTGTACTATTTTAGCTCGACCGCTTAAACTTATTGCACACTATTAATAGTAACCGCTACGCTCGTACATAGTTGGGCGTAGCCCGACCTTCGCGTTTTGGCGGAAGGTCGGGTACCTGGAACAAAAAATTATCAGACCCAGTGTACGAGCTAGTTGGGCCTAGGCGGCATACCTTCGCGTTTGGTGGAAGGTCGGTCGATTGGGTAGACGGCCGTACGGGTACCAAACCCGTACAGTTTTTGTACGGGTGTAATGCAATCGGGCAATGAATTTGGCGCATTTACAATCGCATCAATGAATAATTGTATACTTGTGCGAGGTTGGCTTTACTACCAGCGGCCGCAGGATGTATTTATTGGGCAATAATTGGCACATTGAAATGCTGCATTCTGATTCACTGTAAAAAACTATACGGGTTAATATTTTGTGGCACCAACCAGAATGAAGGCGTATGAGCTGCTACGGTTTGACAGCTTACTAGTACTGTTGCGTCTCGCTGAGAGACGACCAGCAGTGTCATTAGCGGGAAGCTCACTGCTGCGAGGTCCCGGGTAAGCTCCTCAGTCTAAATAGCTTGTGGATATTTGTCAGCTAGTAGGCGAAGTTTCGCTATCGTACGTTGTGAGGACTGCTAAGAATACCAGGCCAGATGACAACTTGAGGATAATATAATAAACTCATTTCCCCGGCTATCCTACGCATTCTATTTAGCGCCCACCACCACATGCCATCTGAATGTAATGGCTGAAGTTGACAGCTGGAGAAGCCATGTTGTGTGAATGCTCTGCGCGCGCGTACTTGCTCTTTTGAGTCGCTCTTCTTAAGCGCATATAGACCCATCCATTTATTTGTACTAGCAGTGATGCCGCGGCCAGCTTTTGACAATCCGGTCACGTTCACGGCTGGCCGTTTGGATATAGACGGTCACGTTCACGGTCAAAGATGGACCGTATGATTTCAATACGGTCACGTACAGGGCTGGCCGTCAACCGTCAAAATTTTAATACGGTCACGGACGGTCATTATTTATGCTATAGAAGTTTGGCATGCACGTATCAATAGAAATGGTTCATGAACGGTAAGCATGGGCATAGCAGAGCAAGTGTGAAAGAACAGATTCAATTAACTAAAGGCTTTATTGCAGCTGAGAAAGAGAACAGATTCAATCCTGGCTGGATCCATCCTCCATCTTCACAATGATGTTAAATTGTACGGGCTTAGTGTCACCAAATGGTGACACTAAGGCATACCTTTTCATTATTATTTATGCTATATATGTGGAAAATGTTGAGTTCTTCATACTTATACCATGCAACAATTACTAAATGAACTTTTTATACTGCAAAAATTGAGTCAGTTGCTCTCTCCTATCTATCACAGTGGATAAACAAAGTATAACTTGATCAAAAAAAAAAGTTGAAATCTTCCTATCAGTAATGCATATAATGCAGTATCTATTCTGATTGACATTTTGAAGCTATAGTCCACCTAACGGTTAGAGGATTTACCCTGTTTCACAGCTTGAAAAGCTATTTAATTTCAAGTAGCTATATTGGAAACACAGAAACAATCAAGACAATTTTACATGTTCCAAGCTGTGCATAGATAAAAAATTCATAGCCCACCAACGATGTGTGAATTTCGATTTTATCTTAATACTCATATTACGGTCAAACAGCCCTTGCTACTAGGAATGTCGAAGCGAGACGTTAGAGTTCCTATTGGCCATAATTTCTGTGTGGGTTTATGGACAGTGAGAAAGCGGTGGAGAAATGGAGCGAGAGCAACTTCGGAGCACTACGTGGAGGGAGCGCTATGCTGTTTGGAAAAGTGAAAGAGATAATTAATTCCTCCGATTTTGTTATCTATTTTCCTTACGACAGTACAGAAATGGAAGTCGGCAGAAACATATTCATGTACTGACTGACAGCTATGAGATATAGCAGAGGCATTTTGTGCGTAAGATACCGAAAGGCCAGAGGTCACGTGCGGAAGCGGCAGAAGTACAAATAAGCGGGAGTGATTCAGGTAGTGACGATGAGACTGAACAGAAGAGCAGGAAGAAAAGGATAGTTCTAACCCTAACGCCTCTGGTAGTAACGTTCTATCTTGGGTTTTTGAGCCCATTCTAGAAGATCCCCGCTCGGTGATGTACCCCAGTATCGAGCCAAAACTTCGGTGTGGTGAGCTTCAGTATAACGACAGCTCTGTTGATACCTCACTGATTTGGATTCTATTCCTATTGCTTTTGCGGAACAGTGCCTTGATGACGAGTGGACAAGTCTGCTAACTATCGGCGAATTACTGACTTTTCTTGGAGCTATTTGCTTTATGTTATGCTCCCCTTTGGGTGGTAGTCGTCGTCGCTATTGGCATTGGATGGGTGATGAAATCTTCCCTGCAGCTAATTTAGGATTCCTGCAAAGAAACGCAGAAATTCAGTGTCTGATGATGAGCTGAGAACGGTTGATCTTTGTTAAAAACCTCAGCGGTTTTTGTGGGATACCTTGTGGAAGCCTAGTGAATAATGTTTTCCCTCATTATACCTTTCCAACTTTTGTCTTCACTTTGATTTAAGATAGTATCGTTGGCTTTGCATCAGTAAAAAAAACAAAACTATATTTGTGTTTTCCAATCATTTGTGTACTGATTTTGCGCAAGTTTTTATTTAACACTTGCTTTTTTCATAAAACTATGTATCATTAAACTTAGTGTCACCATTTGGTGACACTAACTTCTTATTGTCACCAAATGGTGACACTAGTACAACTTAACAATGAGTCTCAACTGGGAGAAAACTCGCTCGCACGTGGAATCCACGCGATATGGCATGTCGCGTCCCCAGACCCACATTCGGCAGCAGCTGATGGATTACATCGCATATTACGAATACATATCAGGCTGGGGACGAGACTATGTCATGGCGAGGGGGACAACGTAAATAATAAAAATTTTAATGATTCCATAGCCACGTGTTGGTGACAGTCGGGTGGGTTTGCTGCAGACTTCACCGCGCTATCAGGTGGCTTATCCTCAAAGGTTTTTGGAAAGACGACATTTGCCACGCAGGGAAAAAAATCCACTGCACGTGACGCTAGTGACGTGAATAGGCTTAATGGACCGTCAAAAGTTCTGACGGCCACGGACGGCCAGCAAATAAATTTGACGGCCAATTATTTTTCACGGTTTAATCACGTGATCGGTAAGCTTCCCGGTCACGGTCACGGTCGGCCGTCAAAAACCGTCAAATGAATACGGTCACGGACGGTCCGTGCTGGCCGCGGCATCACTGTGTACTAGGCTGCCAATCTTTTCACCCGATAAGTCACAAGTTACGACTATGATGACGACACCCAAACATCTAGTGACAACACAAATATTGCGTAACACTCCGCACCCCTGGCTGCAACGTGGCATGTGCGTAGCAGTTATGTAATCCATCCGCTGCTGTGACATTCGTGGGTCTGGGTACGAGACACTTATGAAAGCAACTCAAATGAAAACTGATGCGTAAAACATTTACTGATGGTTTACAGAAATTTTACCCATGCCTGCAATAAGTCGCCCCGTGTATCCTGGCTTTATAATAAGATCTGTACACCAGCTGATTTGCTATATTAAAATGCAGGCAGAGTCAAAGGCTCGCACACTGTTCTCTCATTTAACGAACAGTGTGCATGCCGCATGCGTGTACACATGCAGCGTGCTTAACACGTCCATTTGCAGTAGTCCACGTTGTTTGTTAGCAAGCAGTATTGCTTCCCGAACTTGGAGAGATCGAGGCACCAGTCAGATATGTCGTCGTTGGGGTACTTTGGCACGCAGCAGGGACACACGCAGGAATTCGTCTCATCAATATACCTGCATGGGCGTAATATTAATTATGCAGTGACTATACGTTTGTCGCGTACCCAGACCCAAGTATGTAACGGATGGATCGCTACGTACATTTGGGTCTGGGTACGAGACTAACGTGTATGATATTGAGCGTAGCCCGACATTCGCGTATATTGGCGCCAATAGGCGAAGGTCGGGCTACGCCCAACGACATCGTATATATGCCTTGACACATAAATCGCTATACGATGCACTTACATGCATTGCCTTCCCGAGGTCTTACAACGCAAGTATCGGCACTCTTCGCTATCTCTGGCGTCTTCACATCCGAGCGGACATTGCCTACCGGTTTGGCGGTTTCTATAACTATGCCCCGGTTTACACTCGTCGGGTACACAGGAGCAGGTGACGTGGTCGAAGCTCCACCTACGCGGACAGTTTTGCAAGTTACATACGCAGGAGCACGTGTCAAGATTCCATATGAATCCATCTGGACAGTCCTCGCGCTCGCTGCATTCACAGGTACACGTTTCTGTGCTGAGGGTCTTGCTCGGCGTGCACGAAAGTAATGATGGGCACTCACAGCGACATGTCTCGGTATTGAACTGCATTGGCGAGAGGCACTCAGCCTCAGCCGCCATTTCGTTGCACTCACAAGCACACGTCTCTTTGTTGAAATGGCTCAGATATGGACAAGAGTAGTTGGGCATACCAAAGCAGCTGCACGTTTGGTTACTAGACGTGCTCGACGTCAACTGGCGGCAGCCGTCATATCTGCAGACGCACTGGCACGTCTCGTCGTCAAAGTGCTCATTTGGAGAGCACACCGCCTTGGGGAGGAGGCACTCACAAGTGCAGAGATCTCTATTTAGAAGTTTATGCGAAGGGCAGTCTAACGACTCCATGCAGTCACATCCTTTATTAGCGGTGAGGACTTGTTGAGGTGGACAGACGATAACATCTTCGTCTTGAGTGCTGCGGAGACAATTGCAAGCCTATAAAGGAAGATTATGTATAACTTGAAGAAGTAACTGACAGAAGCTTGAAGTATAAAAGTTACACGTACAAGCATATATTAACTTAGTCTCGCGTGCCATGACGTAATAATATCTCATTAATTACGAGACTGATTAACTGAGGAGGAGTTTTATATGAACCTCCAAGTATACATGTCGGGCGTGCATGCAACAAGAGCCATAGTAAGTATAGCTTCAGACCTCGTCTCGGCCCCAGACACTTCATCGCTGCAGCCTAGCTCTGATAAGCGTAGGCTAGCGGTTATCCATTCTATATGGGTCTGGTGCCAAAACGATGGTTCATGCAAGAATAAAATAGTGTGAATGCACGTGAAGCATTCATGACGTGATACTCAGTGCATGTTAATCGTGTGTGTATCGAAAACAATCAGTATGATGTCACCACTTATACTAATGTATAACCGAATGTGGTTTCATTGTTCCATTGTACCAAGTACATCGCGAATATGCTTGTGTGCAGATTGTGCATGCATTCGTGTAAGTGTGCATTAGTATGTGAGGTGCGTTACCGTGCGTACAAACGGACTTTGTGTGTGTGCGTGTGCATGCATGTGTGTGTGTGTGTGCATGTGCGTGTCACTGTGTGTGCATCCATGAGTGTACGCGCGCAAACGCGTATACTGAAATGTACAGTATACAAATCAACTTACCATTAGCATCAAAAGCATTATGCACGTAGTCGTTGTGTTCGCCATTACAACCGAGTTGCGGATCGACGATCCAACCGTCGTATAATATTGTGTTAACTCTTGGTTTCAGACCACTGCGGCGCCGCGCTTGTATATAGCGTAGCACTAAAGGTGCGGATCCTCGAGTGTATACTATATTGAGTAAGCTATACGTCAGTTATTTCATGAGGGTCGAACCCTTCAGTACATAGTTGCATCAACACAAGAGATATTTTGACTATATGTTTAGCTGTTAAAATTGAACTTTACTGGGAAGGACGACAAAGCATTGAAAATGTATTTTTAAGAAATGAAAATAATTTAAATCCCGTAACATTAATTTAAATCACGTAATTTTATTCACATGAACAATTTGCGCGCATGCATGCATGTTTTCGCGCTCGATTCGCGCCAATCATTTGGGCAAATTGCGCGTCCCGCTCCATGTATATGCATGGAGGCGGTGATTGTATCATTGGCGCGAATCAAGCGGGAAAACGAGCACGTACTTTGTTCAACTATATACCGGTATAATCTCCGTAACGGATGCATGGCATAAAATTTAACGAACATGCAGAACAATCCAATAGCTAAGGGACCTCTCTACCTACAAATTGAACTGATTTGAAGGGATTTGCCGGTATCGTAGGCATGGTTGTCCCCCCAGCAAAATGTCCCCCCGGACATTCATGCCTAGGCACCGCTGTCCCCCGGACACTCGTTCCTAGGCACCATTGTCCCCCGGACAATTATGCCTAGGCATATATATGTCCGCAGGGGACATTTATGCCTAGGCATAATTGTCCTACCCTAGGCACCAGTGTCCCCCCATGGTGGGACACTGGTGCCTAGGATAGAATGTCCTACACTTTAAATACAGGCCTGGAATGTACAAGCGTAAGTATTATACAACCAAATCGGATCGATATACATATACGTTAGTCGTTTTATACGTGCATGTATTAGCAAACGTCATGCATGCCAAATGTCCGCGTGTGGTCATTAAATAATGATTGGTACCATGATATCACCAAAAAAACATGCTTCATGTGGCAGACAGACATTAGATGCATGCATGTATCAGTGCATGCAGAGCCATTTACCTTGTAAACACCTTTGCCAACTGACTCTTGAACTTTGTATACGATTTTTCTTTGCTGGAAGTAAGTGAACACCCAATATCATAGTTACAGTCATGCTTCTATACATGGTGGTCGCATGCTAATATCTATACAACGATGAGGAGCATATCCATATAGGTTTCAGTGTTACCTGACCCCCCCCCCCACCCCCCCAATAGAATAATATTTACTAAACTTAATTGATACTAACCTTCCCACCTCCCCATGCACACTTGTATTAATTTGGCCTCCCCTCCCCTCTCCGCTCGTATTTGGCCTATCGCAAGGGTGCCATAATCCCTCCCTCCTCTCCCCCCTCCCCCCCCCCCCCCCCCCCCCCCCCCCCCCCCCCCCCCCCCCCCGCTCGTATTCGATTGACGTACAATGTTAATTGGTTTGAAATTCTGGATACGCGCCAGGCCTGGATACCTTCCTTTTAACAAGAACTGAGTTCAAAACGATTTCGTCGTCATGGCCATCAACACTCGCTATTCTAAAAGGAAACCTCCAAGTACGCGTGCGCACATCAGTTTATACACGCATGAGGCAGAGCAGTAAGGCTAAGTGTTTGGACTTTGGTTGAACTTTTATGGTAAACGAGAAAACGCGGAGGGGGGCTAGTTGGGCGTAGCCCGACCGTATTGGCGGATGGTCGGGTATACCTGGATTGTACCCATGCATCTAATAGCGTATGTGGGCTGTACAATGTATGTGATAATAGTATAGCCCACATACGCTATCAGATGGGTACAAATCCAGGTATAGGCTAGATACCCAATACGCGAAGGTCGGGCTACGCCCAACTGGGGGGGGGGGGGGGGGGGGGGGGGGGGTGGGGGGGGGTGGGGACAGCCGTGCCTAGGAAAAAATGCCCGGCATGGGGGGACAATAATGCCTAGAGGGGACATTCATTCCTAGGCACCAGTGTCCGGGGGGACAGTCATGCCTAGGCATGAATGTCCGGGGGGACCACTTTTTCCAGGGGGACAGCCATACCTCCGACAACCGGATTAAGAGCAAGACCCTCAAACTGTATTTTACCACAGAGAAACGGTGCATATAATATGACTGAAGTGTTGAAACTGGAAGTCAATAGCGTTAACCGTTCGGAAGTTATAGCAATTCAAACATAAGGGAATTTTATATTCAGTTTATACATGCATGTATATGCGAAGGGCCATTTTCGTGGAAACTGTCCCGTATTCAGTGTTGCATGCCGCGCGCGATTACGTATTTGACCATAATAGCCTAATCGCGATGTATCGCGATATAAGACCCTTAAATCGCGATGTATCGCGATATAAGACCCTTAATCGCGATATTTTATTGCGATTAATTTATTCTAATAACCTCGTGGAATAACAGACTGTTAAGGAAAAGAAACCCGCATTCTTACCACTAAAAAGCGATCTGGTTCCGTGCAGTGGTCCGCAAAACGCACAAGTGGTCCGCAAAACACACAAGGAGTACTCAGCCTCTTCGCGGGTTGTCTGTCTTAAGTGCTGCAGGTGGGCTTCAAGGCATGACAACAACACCACCAATTGGGAATGCAGGGGGCCGTAAGTTGATAACCCACCCTAGCTAAGAGCTATCATGGCTCACTGAACATCCGACAAAAGGATTTCATTGTTGCATGAGTAACATATCGGCAACTAATGATAAAGGACATGAGAGTGAATAGGAGGCACCAGCACAAGCATCCAAGCCATGCGATGTAGAAGAAGATGCATGACGCTTTTGATGTGCTCTTTGCCGGAGTCTTTGGAAAGGGAAACGTCATCATTGGGACTCCCATGCACAAGGCTCACATGATGTTGATATTATCTAAAAGAAGGGGAGATTAACTTTAGGAAAGAGGATCCTTTGGCTTGTAATTGGTGGAAATATGTCACTATCAATTAGTATCCAATTGGCTAAAAAAAATATCTATATAGCTGTTCTCGCATCCTACGGCTCCCTCTGAAATTAAGGATTTTTTTTACCGCAAAGAACGTACTGCAGAAGAAAAGATGTTGCGTCACAACTCTAAATCAATATGGCTACTCTTCAGTACAAAATAGTGTTATGTACGCTGTAATTTTGTCCGTAAATATCCGCTTTGTAATCGCGATATAATTACAACAATACCGCGATATAATTGTAATCGCGAAATAAAATTTAATCGCGATATATGTACTCGTTTTGTTAGTACGCTGCATGTGATTTTGTCCGTAAATTTCCGCTTTGTAATCGCGATAACTACACAAACATCGGGATATAATCGTAATCCGGCGCGATATAACATTTATTCGCGATATATCGCGCAACACTGCCCGTATTATTATACATGTATACATGTCAGTGTATACTGATATACGAGTGTCTTGTAGCAATTGTACCGCGGCCACAGGCACAGATGCAAGTTTGAGAGTGATGCAATTGTGGTTGTAAACTTATGCCGTTTAGAAAAGGTAATTGGCAATATTAAATGATGTGATTAATTCCCCCCCCCCCCCCTCCCCCCCCCCCCCCGCCGCCAGCCGCAAAAATGGCAATTTTTTTCTTCTAATTATAGATACCTGAATATATGTATCGATCACGCTGCCACATTTAGTGCGCACGTGCCTATAAACCATTTACGCATGCGGGTTGTTATACCAGTTTTGCGCCATTATATTTCGCTGTTGCCACTTAATGTGTGACATCTGGTTGGCAAGTTTTAGTAAGTTTATAGTAACATGTGTAAACACTGACAGGGGCGGATACATAGGCGGATCCAGGGGGGGTGCCTAGGGTGCCCGTGCACCACCCTCCAAGGTCCAGTATT
>OX442430.1:7454469-7497924 GCA_949361645.1 Spongilla lacustris
ATGGAGTGCTGTATTCAGTGCACTATAAGAGGGTTGATGACGATGTAGCAAGTAATGAGATTTGTAGCCTGAAGGTGAAAAATGCGCATCACCACTCTTCGCACGTTTTTAACCGCGATAAGTACAGCACCTGTTCGTTTTAATTAAACATGCATATTGCACAAGGAACCACCACTTATTAAGGCTGGAGCTTCTTATCAATTCAAATCCGCACCTAATCATCTACCAATGAGTATATACCGCGGGTCTGCATAAAATTTTATAATATAGATTATTTCGCCTTCTGGCCTGTATGAACGAAAGTTCAAACTGTGTGACAGCACCTTCGAATGATGGCCTGAAATAAACCACTTCTCACCCATAATCAGTTAGTGAAAAGGGATAAATAATAAATAAAAATGAAGTTATATTTCATTTTCACATGCAGGCTGCCAAAATCATCCGCTTCCCATGTGATACAGCGTAAACAGTGCTGCATGCACACATAAAATGTGCTCATGCATGCATGCAGCTTACAGGCGGTCAATTTATACATTGCCAGTTATTGTTGGTACCAAGTACTAATTATGTTTAACCTGAATTAAAATGTATAGCCCGCGAATGATGTATTTTAACACCAGGTGTGTATGGAAAATTTTCAATCAAATTATTCAAGATGGAAAAACAAAAACTTAAGCACATTTTCATTATAAAACGTACTAGAAGAAAGATTGCATCCCATTAATTGTTAACCTATCTTAATTATATTATGTTTAGTTTTAACTAGTTTTGGTTCTTGAATATGTGGGTGTTTATTTTCAAATTGCAAGGTTTCATGTACCTGTAAAAGTTATTATAGAACGACTCAACGAAACAACTTTAAAAAAAAAGTATACTGTGGCACAAATATTGTTACAGCATGGGCTATGACTGCAGGATATTATTAATAATAATTGTTAGTATAGTACATTTTAATTAAAGTTGGTACCAACAATATCAAGCAGAATATTTGCCATAGTGTTGATACATGTTACTTTATACATACTACTAGTACACAGCCGATGTGGAAAAAATGCCGGGAGTTAGTTATGCCTAAGGAAGTTATGCCTGAGTATATGCTTATAGGCAATAATGACTAGCGAGCGATTCATTTATGCCTATAAGTGTCATATATAGGCACAAATGACTGAGGAATCATTATACCTATAGACGTGAATGTCATATATGCTTAGGCGTGAATGTCATGTATGCTTAGGCGTGAATGTCATATATGCTTAGGCGTGAATGTCATATATGCATAGGCGTGAATGTCTGAAGAGTCATGTATGCCTAGGCATGATTCTGCCGCATGAGTCATGGATGCCTATAGCGACCTAGCCTGTCATCGCGTGATTTAATAGCATTCATCCTCTAATCAAGTTAGTCCGCCATATTACGGAGACGTATATGGGCTTATAATTATATATTCGGCTTTTGTATGTTTACATTAGCTCAGAGCGTCGTGCTCTGACACAACCGTAACACATTGTAATTATTACTTGCGCATGAGTAATAATTTATCGAAAGGTATCAAAAACCGAGCATATAAGTGCATATATCTCCATAGTATACACCGAGCACACGATAAACGTCATGTGACCATGACAGAGCTCTATATTCATAGCCTGGAGAGTCATATATGCCTGCCTAGGCATGAAGGACTGGGGAGATATGTATGAGTCATATATCTTGGGGAGAGTCGATATCTAGCGGGAATCACTGGCGCCTATATGACACCGGCTAAGCCAATACAACCAAAAAAATAGCAGCCTGCCAACCAGGGTGGGGCTTGAGTATTTGGCTTATAGCGTGCAGATCTCAACCTATAGATATTAACAGCTAGAGTTTTTGTAAAAATTTGCAGCCCACACTAACGCTGCGCATTACATGCAAGTTTAATTGCCAGTACTTTCGTTTCGCAGTTCACAGCGTCTAGCATTGTCTTGAACCCTAATAATTGTCATGTGGTGTGTACAAGCAAGGCGGAATGTGAATGTGTATGTCCAACCAATTCACGTTGCCCGGCAAATAAGGTGGACAATGGAACTTTGTGTCGTTGCCTGTCACTTCGTGCAATGGTGCCCAATTGCATACAGCCAGTACCTTCGTGTCAGAGTGGGCAAGCTTTGAACAGCCAAACCTGCACCTGTGAGTGCCTCCCTGCACCCTGTACGAGTCTTCAGAAGCAGAACAATAATTGTGAATGTGTGTGCCTAAATCAAGTGTCTTGCCCTTTCCCGATGATTTTTAATCAACGTTTTTGTGCGTGCACGTGCCCAGAAACGATCACGTGTGATACCCCTTTGATCCTGAACTTCTTAACTTGCAAATGTGAGTGTGATCCTTCCAGTCTCAACTGCGTCTCACCACAATTCAGCAATGAATCAAGTTGTGCCTGCCAGTGTCCAGCTAATACGAAACCTTGCAACGAATTGCAGGTTTTTAACAATAAAACGTGTGCTTGTGACTGCCTTCCCAAAGTTTGCACAAGTTTGCAGAAGCTGAGCAACAATTGCGACTGTGTGTGCATGAACCAAGCTTCTTGCCCTTTCCCGATGATTTTTAACCAACGTTTCTGTGCATGCACGTGCCCAGAAACGATCACGTGTGACTCCCCTTTGATCCTGAACTTCTTAACTTGCAAATGTGAGTGTGATCCTTCCAGTCTCAACTGCGTCTCACCACAATTCAGCAATGAATCAAGTTGTGCCTGCCAGTGTCCAGCTAATACGAAACCTTGCAACGAATTGCAGGTTTTTAACAATAAAACGTGTGCTTGTGACTGCCTTCCCAAAGTTTGCACAAGTTTGCAGAAGCTGAGCAACAATTGCGACTGTGTGTGCATGAACCAAGCTTCTTGCCCTTTCCCGATGATTTTTAACCAAAGTTTCTGTGCATGCACGTGCCCAGAAACGATCACGTGTGACTCCCCATTGATCCTGAACTTCTTAACTTGCAAATGCGAGTGTGATCCTACCAGTCTCAACTGCGTCTCACCACAATTCAGCAATGAATCAAGTTGTGCCTGCCAGTGTCCAGCTAATACGAAGTCTTGCAACGAATTGCAGGTTTTTAACAATAAAACGTGTGCTTGTGACTGCCTTCCCAAAGTTTGCACAAGTTTGCAGAAGCTGAGCAACAATTGCGACTGTGTGTGCATGAACCAAGTTTCTTGCCCTTTCCCGATGATTTTTAACCAACGTTTCTGTGCATGCACGTGCCCAGAAACGATCACGTGTGACACCCCTTTTATCCTGAACTTCTTAACTTGCAAATGCGAGTGTGATCCATCCAGTCTCAACTGTGTCTCACCACAATTCAGCAATGAATCAAGTTGTGCCTGCCAGTGTCCATCTAGGACAAAGTCTTGCAGCAAATTGCAGGTTTTTAACAATAAAACGTGTGCTTGTGACTGCCTTCCCAAAGTTTGCACAAGTTTGCAGAAGCTAAGCAACAATTGCGACTGCATGTGCATGAACCAAGTTTCTTGCCCTTTCCCGATGATTTTTAACCAACGTTTCTGTGCGTGCACGTGCCCAGAAACAATCACGTGTGACACCCCTTTTATCCTGAACTTCTTAACTTGCAAATGCGAGTGTGATCCTACCAGTCTCAACTGCGTCTCACCACAATTCAGCAATGAATCAAGTTGTGCCTGCCAGTGTCCAGCTAATACGAAGTCTTGCAACGAATTGCAGGTTTTTAACAATAAAACGTGTGCTTGTGACTGCCTTCCCAAAGTTTGCACAAGTTTGCAGAAGCTAAGCAACAATTGCGACTGCGTCTGCATGAACCAAGTTTCTTGCCCTTCCCCGATGATTTTTAACCAACGTTTCTGTGCATGCACGTGCCCAGAAACAATCACGTGTGACACCCCTTTTATCCTGAACTTCTTAACTTGCAAATGCGAGTGTGATCCTTCCAGTCTTAACTGCGTCTCACCACAAATCAGCAATGAATCAAGTTGTGCCTGCCAGTGTCCATCTAGGACAAAGTCTTGCAACAAATGGCAGGTTTTTAACAATAAAACGTGTGCTTGTGACTGCCTTCCCAAAGTTTGCACAAGTTTGCAGAAGCTGAGCAACAATTGCGACTGCGTGTGCATGAACCAAGCTTCTTGCCCTTTCCCGATGATTTTTAACCAACACCTCTGTGTCTGTACTTGTCCCACAATGGTCATATGTGATGATCCTTTTTTCCTGAACTTCTTCACTTGCAAATGTGAATGCAGTATTTCCAGGCTCAATTGTTCTCCATCACAATTCAAAAATGCTACTTCCTGCACCTGCCAGTGTCCAACATCTGCACCAACTTGCAACAAAGTGCATGACCAAAGAAAAAGGCCAATGTCCAAACCACCACTGCCACTATCATCATCATTACCACCACCACCACCACCACCACCACCACCACCACCAAAGAAAAGTAAGAAATTGCAGTGATTACTGCATACTGATGACATATAATAATCAGATGCCTACACATCTGGTTAACGCATGCTCGATGGATTGTGACAAAGTATAAACTTGATAGTGTGCTTAGCAAATTTTCAGTTACTAACAGTGCTTGTGTTAATGTTTGTCTTTCATTGTTGTGTTGTCTTCCTTATTAAAGTCCAAATCAGCAGTGCATGTCTTGATTTGCAATGGAAGGTTTGGGAGGGACAATGTAACTCTGCACAGTTCTCCTCGAAATTGCACCTTTTGCGAAGCAAGGAAGCTATTTACATCTTTGCATGTGTCAGTATAGATCAGTCCTGAGCAATGTATACACTGTCATGCCTCCTCCCCCCCCCTCACACTTTTTTTGGGACTCAATGGCACCCCCCCCCCCCCCCCCCCCCCCCCCCTTACAATAAATTATTAACTCTGCCCAGTAGGCCTCAGTATTACTACGTACGTGTACGTTCTATGTCATCGAAGCGAAAATTGAGTGGAGCAGAATGTCGTACATCAAAACGGCAGTGCGAATTAGGCCGCGCTGGGGGAGCTTACAGCGCTCCCCTTTACCCACTGGCTGGGCGGGACAGGTGCCCCCTCCCGCACCCTCCCCGGGGCGGCGCCGCCCATCGGCGCTTCTCGCCTTCATCCTGGCCCCCCTTCTCAGTAGAAATGCTGAGGGCCCCCATGCAATGTAATTGTATGCATGCATGGGTCATCTGGCATATGACTCATATCAATGAAGTCAACCTGAAGTATTAACATCAGTAATACAATAAACTACCAGGTTTTACTTGACAAAGTGTCAGGTATCCAGATGGAAATACTGGCTTTAGGCGTGCAGTAGTGTTTTGCAGAGGCTGGATTAGCTGACATGCAGATGCATGCATGGCATGCGTGTTGCAAAGTATTGGACATGCATGTAGAATCTCTACATGCATGAACTTGCATGCAATTGAATGACACGTTGATATAGTAATACCATGTAAAATCCTCAGTGCATGATGCTTTAATTCAACAACTGTTTACTTATCAGCCTACATGTCCGTTCTCGAATGAGTCTTATGGCTAGCGCATGAATGCTAGGACCTTGCCAATGGACGAGGCTATAGCGATAGGTTGTGCATGTCATTTTCATTCTCCATGCATGAAGTAAAATGAAATATCACATATCTGCATAGAAAACAAACGAATGAAAGTGTGTCTCGACCAATATGATACCAATATGATATATATGCATGTACCGGTGTCGTAGTGCCCAATGTCACCCCTAAAATTTGTCCCCCCGGACGTTTTGCACTAGTGTACAATGTCCCCCCGGACATTCTGCACTAGTGTACAATGTCCCCCCGGACAATCTACACTAGGGCAAACTGTCCCCCTCCAGGGTAAAATGTCCCTCCTCATAACATTTTATTTCATCTATGACAAGGCTGGGAAACTTTTACGGCAGTACACGGGATCGCGTTGACGCCATTACTCAGTAGCTCCTAACCGTCGCCAAAGCTGCATGTCGTTCCGCCGCTTGAAATGCTAATTGAAACCAATACTGACACACATACAAGAACATTTAGAATTTTAGTATTAAATTCCCGAATACACAGCTCTAATCCTTTCCGTGTCGTCAAAGCACACACACATGCATATATACACGAACACATTCATTATTAAAATTCCTTAAGGAGTGGTGATTGATATTCTTCATGGCTGAAATCTCATCAGATGAGTATGAGAGATTGAGGATCATATAGCCTGAAAAGTAATGTCACATAAACACAGCTTCACACTGCGTGCACCGCCTGACATTTCTCAGGAAAGGCTATCCCATCGTCAGTTCATCTGTTGCGTGATAGTACAACCGATCAGTCGCGGGTACCCAGACTAAAACCCATCCTAAATAGCGTAAAAACCATGCATCCTGCGTCCAGGGTGGGAATAGTGTAAAAACCTTACTTGGAGGGTTTTTGTCGAATGTTGACGTATGAATTGAATTATTGCTTCAACATTCGGGTAGAACCACATGTATTCCCATCCTGGACGCACAATCCGGGCAGGATGGTTTTTACGCTATATAAGGACGGGTCTTTGTTAAAAACCAGCCTGTTGGACGTTTATAATTGCCTTCGTTATCCTATATAGGTAGGACATTGCGGCCAAGTATGGATTGTCCGGGGGGGGGGGGGGGGGGGACATTTTACCCTGGTGGGGGACAGTTTGCCCTAGCTAGTGCAGAATGTCCGGGGGGGCATTGTGCCCTAGTGCAGAATGTCCGGGGGGGCATTGTGCCCTAGTGCAGAATGTCCGGGGGGACATTCTGCACGGGGGGACAATCCGCCCTCCCACACCGGCATGCATGAATAAAGGTGTTTTTAGAAATAAATATAATATATATGTTACGCGCAAAGCGTGGATTTGCGCAAACCCGGGATTGTCCTGCGCAAACCCTGGATCCATGGTTTGTTTGCGCAAACTCGAGATTGCCCTTATATATATTTTAACCCAATCAACTCGCGTATCTCATAATGTTCAACTGAACGAAGGCACAAAAGTCGTATCGACTACGCCAGAGCCTGGCAGAGCCGTTGAGCGTACACACAGATAAGTGGAGGTGACCTGTCGGTCTGTCAAGTCTGGTCTCCAACCTATTTGGGCTTTTCAAGACGGTAAGTTAATTGTGTGGTAGGCATTTATATATTAAGAGCGGATCGTGATACCCTCGATAGAACACTTTCTTGTGATGGTTCTAAAAGGCCCAGTGGCTTCGCTTGAATCCAGCTTATGGGCGCCCGCTAATCACGATAGTGGGTGAAAGTCGTATCTGTACTGTCAATATGTAACGCAAATATGGATAAAATTTGAAGTTAAAAAGTATGTAAACTGAAGTACAGCTGTATTTGTCAAAAAGGAAATCAGGGAGCTAGTTTGTTGGGTAGTTGCGCTTATAAATGGGACTATAGTACCAACCGTTTGAAGTTTTGGGTGAAGTTGCACTTGGACGCTGACTCTGTGATGTGTTCAGGATTCTAATAACACCACCGTGCTAGCTGTGTTAGTAAATTGGTGTATGTGGAAGATTTTTTTTATGACAGTGTCAACAATGAGGTCATGTATTACCAAAAAAAAAAACAAAAAACAAAAAAAAAAACTAACTTATGCATGTACAGAGAAAATTGTTAATTTCGTGTATGTATGTATGTTTTATAGATTTAGCATTCTTTGAATGTCTTCCATGGTCTACGGGTGTGGATATTCAGTTTGTGAGGGTGCTGGTCTGTCATCGAGGATGATCGAGTCACCAGGCCTGTTTATAAAACACTACAGCAAAATCTAGTCAGTGCCACACAATCCATCAGGATTTAAAGTACTAATCTATATTGTAGCCTCAAGTGCGTGTTCAAGTTGTGATTTTATCTACAAGGTTAATCACTGATGATTGGATAGGTATGGACCAATCCTGCTCTTCAGAGCCAATCAGAGGAGAGGGGCAAGGAGGTGGCCTAGCTGAAACCTTGCACCAAATCAATTAAAATTTGCTCATATCTTATTTTACCCATGCAAAATATTTCAATGGGAGCACTTTAATTGCTGAGAACTGGCCTGGTGACTCGACCATTCTTGATGACAGACCAGCATCCTCAATGGAAATTAGTCTTGGGCTGATTGGCATGAAATGAAGTAATTTATACATGCAATGCCAATTAAAATCTTGATGTAATAATTTCTATCTATATATTTTTGTAGGTACTGGAGATGGTGAGGAATATCTCAGGGGAAATGTATTTCATATTTGGTAGCATTATTGGAAGCTTGTCAAGCAACTGTACAAAGGAAGACATGAAGAACTGCTTGTCAAGATGTAATGAACCTGACCACATTTTCAAGATTGTACTCAGTGTCTCATCAGTAGAGAACAATTGTATTTGTACACCATAGGCTTTTTATTTGTACTGAAAACGCATGTTATTTGATATAAAGTAATGTGGATGTACTAATTATTCGTTACCCATCGCTACTTAAATATATTACATGCAGACATGTCTGATCTACGCTTTGCGCAGGGCAATCCCAGGATTGTCCTGATCCATGCTTTGCGCACGAGCAATCCTAGGATTGCGCGGCCAATCCATGGTTTGTACCACAAACCATGGATCCGGGGTTTGCGCAGGACAATCCCGGGATTGCGCAAATCCACGCTTTGCGCGTAACATATACATGCATGCATATTTTTGCTGTTAGACTGACAAGTCAAGTGCTTAAAAATGATCCTATGACACTACCACCTGAACTTGCTCTCTCCTTTTCACTCTTTTAAAAAACGCTTTTGTGCTCTTCCTTTGACATTTGAGACACCTTTCACACTTCCCCGCGTGGATTTATTATAAATGAACTAAGCGTTGCCTATACTCGCCACTAGTCGCCAGCTCGCATATAATCCATCACAAACATGACAGATATGCACATATGTAACGTGAGCTTCGCTAAACAGTGCCGTTTACGTTAAGCGACAATTCGGTACCAAACTTCCGCCATATAATTTTTGTTCTCCTCCTCCTCCTCCTCCTCCTCCTCCTCCTCCTCCTCCTCCTCCTCCTCCTTCCGTTCAACTGCAGGTTATTCTTCATGCAAGGAGGCCGTTCAGTTGAAACTGTCTAAAAACTTGCGCTCCGAAATTTAATGTTGCTATAAATTATAAAGCGCAGTTGGCATCTGGAATCTACGCTATAGCGCTTCCTATATTTACAGGTATACCTGTATGACGCGTGCACATCTGCAATTGCTGTAGCGTAAAGCTCGCGCTATACAGAAATCATAAGAATACATATGCATGAATATCATAAATGATGCTTCACTGAAGACTGATTTGGCTAGCGGTATATTCCTTGAGCTGCCTTACTTGTATTCCAAGCACTCCATAAATATCAAAAGCACTTAACTTGATTGGAATTTGGTATATAGAGGAATCTGCGAAGATAGTTTTTGCAATAATTCAATAAAATTATTAAACACGATAAAACTGCATGGTTGTAACTCCCCTAAACTACACCGTACGGGTGCATAGGCTATAGTAATGCGAGCGTCAGCCAATTGTTATTTACTTCACGCGGCTACATGTAATTACATGCAAGGTGTGTGTTAATATTGTTTGGGTTCGAAGGAAACAACTTCTTTGTTGCATTTGTTTTGTTTATATATATTGTTGTCATCTTGGCCTTCCACCTGCACAGACGAAAGGAGTAGACGACTCAATAAAGGGGGTGTGGTAATGTACGAGTCGTATAAATGTCCACATTTCGAATCGGTTTCCCACACTTCAACCCACTAGAAGACTAACGAAGAGATGCAGGCTAGGTTATCCAGCCTAGTTCTTGCGGCGTTAGCACTGGTAAGTATATGGAACGGCGCATGCTGCATGGTTGCGCGGAAAATGACGTAATGTTGCAACATGCATGCATGTTAGATAACCTAAAAGGGGCGAATTTTTGCTTTAATCCTGTGTGTATATATGTAATAATTATGATTATATATTATTATTATACATATATTATATGTGCACGTTTGCAGGTCGCATCAGCTAATCCCTACCAAGCCCCTGTCCTCTACCAAGCTCCTGCCTGCAACCTTGCGTGTCCTAGCAACCAGGTGCTGAACGCTAAGACCTGCAGCTGTCAGTGCGCTAACCAGGTCGCGTGCAATCCTGGTCAATATTTCGACACTACTACCTGTCAGTGCGAGTGTCCAGCTGTTATTGCTTGTCCCGCGGGCCAGACCTTCAGCTACACAAGCTGCAGCTGTCAGTCCGTGTGCGGAAGTGTCCAGCAGACGTGTCCGTTCCCCCTGGTCTTCGACTACACCCAATGTCAGTGCGTGTGTCCCAGCAACACGCCATCCTTTTGCGGAGTGGGACAGGTGTTGAATCCGAGCACGTGCGCCTGCCAGTGCGCCGCCAGTAGCTGCAACTCCCTCCAGCAGCTCGACCCAAACACCTGTCAGTGTGTGTGCGTACAGGTGATAGCGGTGGTAGCACCTCCTCAGATCAGCGTTCCAAGCTTCCCAGTCTCTGCTCCTGGAGGTCCCGGTACTCGAGGTCCCGGGGGTCCTTCTCCTGGAGGTCCCGGTACTCGAGGTCCCGGAGGTCCTTCTCCTGGAGGTCCCGGTACTCGAGGTCCCGGGGGTCCTGCTCATGGAGGTCCCGGTACTCGAGGTCCCGGGGGTTCTGCTCATGGAGGTCCCAGTACTCGAGGTCCCGGGGGTTCTGCTCATGGAGGTCCCGGTACTCGAGGTCCCGGGGGTCCTGCTCATGGAGGTCCCGGTACTCGAGGTCCCGGGGGTCCTGCTCATGGAGGTCCCGGTACTCGAGGTCCCGGGGGTCCTGCTCATGGAGGTCCCGGTACTCGAGGTCCTGGGGGTCCTGCTCATGGAGGTCCTGGGGGTCCTGCTCATGGAGGTCCTAGAGGTGGAGGAGGAGGCCAAGCAGCGCGAGGAGGTGGAGGCTATGGAGGTTATGGAGGCAGAAGAGATGTGCACGTGGAGAAACTACGTCGCGGAGTCGCGAGATTCAGCTATCAGTCTGCAGTCCAGTACCAAACGCTACCATTCTGCCCAGCCGGACAAGTGGCCGATTCTTCTTGCACCTGTCACTGAAACAAAACTGATAATATTGTGTTAGTATTGATCAGTTGGCATTTATAATGATTATTTATATACAGAAATTCACCCAGCTGATTCACCATGCATGTAGGAGTTTGGTTTGGCTTTGTAAATACAACTTTTTTTTGTCGATTACCCCCTTCCCACTCTTTAGACGAACAACTGATTACTGAGTAATTTACAATTAGTAAATCTAATTGTACGATCATCACAGAAGGTTCAAAACTTAGCGGCCATATTGTAGTGGCCCAAAACGTGTGCATTATTTAGAATTCGGGTTTACCGATAATGTTCGGTCTAATTAATTAAAATCATAACCATAAGCACATATACTTGGAACCGAATAAAATGGTTATTGTTGCGTGGCGGTGCGTGTTAGATTTACATCATCGTCGTGGTCCAAAACAATATGGACGCTAATGTTCCTTCCCAGGATAACGCGGCAATAAATTTAAGACCGTGGGCGTTCAAAAAACAAAGTGGAAGACACCATGCATTCTCCAATTTTGAAGCAAGCTCGTAGAGAGTGCATCAAGAATAATTACTGATTTTCTTCATGCATGGGGGCCGCTCATTTAAAACTGTCTATAAAAACTTGCGCTCCGAAATTAAATGTTGTTAAAAGCGTTGGCATCCGGAATCTACACTATAGCGCTCCCTTATTTGCAGGTATACCTGTATGACGCGTGCACATCTGCAATCGCTGTAGCGTGTAGCTCGCGCTATACAGAAATCATAAGAATATATATATATATATGCATGCATGAATATCATAACGATTCTTCAAGATTTGGCTAGCCCAATATACCGGTATATTTCTTGAGCTGCATGTATTCCGCGCACTCCATAAATATCATGCAAAAGCGCTTCAAATTCGGCATATAGAGGAATCTGCATGTCGTTATTGATTTGTTCAGATTTAACTGAATATCATGCACCCGGCTATATTCACACCGGCTTCAGTGGCTATATATGTCATGGTTAATTGCACGTATATATCTCCACAAAGGATTGCACTAAGAGCGAGACAAAGAAAAGAACAAATCAATAGCCAGATTGCCACTTCTTAAATTCACCACTCGTAAGCGAAAATAATTAGAGCACCAAAATCGATTACAACTGATTATATATTTATATTGCGAAGATAATTTGTGTTATTATACACGATAAAACTGCATGGTTGTAACTTCCTAAGGGTAGCATGGACACATTCCATAAACTACACCGTGCGGGTGCATAGGCTATAGTAGTTTAAGAAAATGCGAGCGTCAGCCGGGAAATTGTTATTTACTTCGCGCGGCTACATGTAATTACATGCAAGGTGTGTGTTAATATTGTTTGGGTTCGTAGGAAACAACTTCTTTGTTGCATTTGTTTTGTTTATATTGTTGTCATCTTGGCCTTCCACCTGCACAGACGAAAGGAGTAGACGACTCAAAAAGGGGGTGTGGTAATGTACGAGTCGTATAAATGTCCACATTTCGAATCGGTTTCCCACACTTCAACCCACTAGAAGACTAACGAAGAGATGCAGGCTAGGTTATCCAGCCTGGTTCTTGCGGCGTTAGCACTGGTAAGTATATGCAACGGCACACGCTGCATGGTTGCGCGGAAAATGACGTAATGTTGCAACATGCATGTTTGATAACCTAAAAGGTGCGAATTTTTGCATAAATCCTGTGTATATATATATTATGTGCCCGTTTGCAGGTCGCATCGGCTAATCCCTTCCAAGCCCCTGTCCTCTACCAAGCCCCTGCTGTCTGCAATCTTGCGTGTCCTAGCAACCAGGTGCTGAACGCTCAGACCTGCAGCTGTCAGTGCGCTAACCAGGTCGCGTGCAATCCTGGTCAATATTTCGACACTACTACCTGTCAGTGCGAGTGTCCAGCTGTTATTGCTTGTCCCGCGGGCCAGACCTTCAGCTACACAAGCTGCAGCTGTCAGTCCGTGTGCGGAAGTGTCCAGCAGACGTGTCCGTTCCCACTGGTCTTCGACTACACCCAATGTCAGTGCGCGTGTCCCAGCAACACGCCATCCTTTTGCGGAGTGGGACAGGTGTTGAATCCGAGCACGTGCGCCTGCCAGTGTGCCGCCAGTAGCTGCAACTCCCTCCAGCAGCTCGACCCAAACACCTGTCAGTGTGTGTGCGTACAGGTGATAGCGGTGGTAGCACCACCTCAGATCAGCGTTCCAAGCTTCCCAGTCTCTGCTCCTGGAGGTCCCGGTACTCGAGGTCCCGGGGGTCCTTCTCCTGGAGGTCCCGGTACTCGAAGACCCGGGGGTCCTGCCCCTGGAGGTCCTGGGGGTCCTGCTCATGGAGGTCCCGGTACTCGAGGTCCCGGGGGTCCTGCTCATGGAGGTCCCCGTACTCGAGGTCCCGGGGGTCCTGCTCATGGAGGTCCCGGTACTCGAGGTCCCGGGGGTCCTGCTCATGGAGGTCCTGGGGGGCCTGCTCATGGAGGACCCGGTACTCGAGGTCCTGGGGGTCCTTCTCATGGAGGTCCTGGGGGTCCTGCTCATGGAGGTCCCGGTACTCGAGGTCCTGGGGGTCCTTCTCATGGGGGTCCTTCTCATGGAGGTCCTGGGGGTCCTTCTCATGGAGGTCCTGGGGGTCCTTCTCATGGAGGTCCTGGGGGTCCTTCTCATGGAGGTCCTGGGGGTCCTTCTGGAGGAGGAGGTGGAGTCTATGGAGGTTATAGAGGCAGAAGAGATGTGCACGTGGAGAAACTACGTCGCGGAGTCGCAAGATTCAGCTATCAGTCTGCAGTCCAGTACCAAACGCTACCATTCTGCCCAGCCGGACAAGTGGCCGATTCTTCTTGCACCTGTCACTGAAACAAAACTGATAATATGGTGTTAGTGTTGATCAGTTGGCATTTATAATTATTATAATTATTTATGTACAGAAATGCACCCAGGCTCCAGCTGATTCAACATGCATGTAGGTGTTTGGCTTGGCTTTTATGTTGTCGATCTCCCCTTTCCCACTTATTAAGACGAACAACTGATGAGTAATTTATTCACAATTAGTTAATCCAATTGTACGATCCCTTGCCGCATCATCATAGAAGGTTCAATACGATGCGGCCATATTGAGTATTCGGGTAACCAATGATGTAATAAGAACCGCGGTCTAGTTAGTTGTAATCATAACCATAAGCACATATACTTGGAACCGAATAAAATGGTTATTGTCAGTTGCGTGCGTACAATTATTTATACATCATTTGTCGTTGTGCCCAAAACAATATGCACTGTTAAAAAAAGGGTGTTGCCACAACACCCTTAGGGGTGTTCGTACGCCTGTTTAGGAATAACACCCCATGGAGTGTTGTGGTAACCGCTCAGGGGTGTTAGAGCTAACACCCCTGAAGTGTAGCCAGTACACTCTAATGGGTGTTGACACAGGTATCAATAGTTCGTACATGCACCGTAATCTTATGATACAACGTAAATTAATCTTCATAAAGTATACAACAACAGTTGATGATTTTAATAAAAAGTTGACAATAAATACAATCATACAACAAAACTATAAACATGTCTTTAGGGCGATCAAGTAGTCCTGGAGTGTTTCTCTGCATGCTTCGGACACTAAACAAACGGAGAAAATATATAATGGTCAGGTTCCAATATGAGACATGTCTAACCTTTTTAATTGAATCTTGGGTGCAGCCCTCAGTCCGATGATGGTCATGTTCGCTAAGCGGATCGGTGACAATAACAGCGTCAATCGTACCGATTCTTAAGCTTACCTGGAAGGCTTGCTAGAGCGAGCGTGTCATATGACCTTTGTAAGGTAAGGTAGGGCGTTATTTAGCGCGACAAGGTACTTACATGCCTTATGCAATAGTGAGGCAGCGCAGCGAGCGGTAGTAGCCGTATTTTCCTTAGCTAGACCGTATAAACAGGCATTCCGGTCCGATCGCAAACTGCTGTTCTCGATGAACTCTCTTCAAAGCGCTCAACTCGTCTTACTCAAATGCATCGCTCAATGCTGGAAGAAAACAAATAGCTTACCAAAAAGTCGGAACTTACTTACCTGTTCATAAATAACAGAACGTGTTTCTAAAGGTCACGCATGCGCAATGAAATATATTTTTAGCATGACCTTACATATTTATGTTACAATTGTGAATACACGTTGCCCAAATGTGAGGAAAGCTATACATGTACAGGACTTTTGAGTAGTTCCGATTGCAAAAAAGCGCACTTCTCTCAGAGTGTATTTGCTGTCCAACAGTATTTCTGTGTATGTGTGAATGTGTGTGGACATGTATGCACACACATACACACATGTGCATGTGTGTTAATGTGTGCATTGTGTGTGTGAATGCGTGTGTGTGAATGCGTGTGTGTGAATATGCATGTGTGTGTATGTGCATGTGTGCCATGTGTGTGTATGTAGGCCTGTAGCAAGGGGGGTTGGTCAATCTCCCTTGTTTGATGCCTTATTGCGAGGGGACCCCCCACCCCCCCACTTTCGTATCAATGTGAGGCCCCCCCTCCCCCTTCCCCAACAGTCCTGCAGTCCTATTAATCGACGCTCCCCACTGCCGGACTTCCTGCCTACGAGCCTGTGTATGCATGTGCATGTGTGTGCATGTATGCATTGTGTGTGTACTTATGTGTACATGTGTATGTGTTTATATGTGTATGTGTGTGCATTAGCATGAGTCTGTGATGCATGTGTGTGCATTGTGTGTATGTCTGCACATGTTTGTGTGCATGTGTGTATGTGTTCATGTGTGTGTGTGTGTATGTGTGTGTACATGTGTGTAAGTGTGCATGTGTGTGTATGTGTGCATGTGTGTATGTGTGCATGTGTGTGTATGTGTGCATGTGTGTGTATGTGTGCATGTGTGTGTATGTGTGCATGTGTGTGTATGTGTGCATGTGTGTCACGTGTGTAGGTGTGTATATGTGCGCATGTGTGTATGTGTGCATGTGTGTATGTGCGCATGTGTGTGTATGTGTGTGCATGTGTGTGTGCATGTGTGTATGTGTGTGTCATGTGTGTATATACGTGTGTGCATGTGTGTATGTGTGTGTGTGCATGTGTGTGCATGTGTGCGTGCATGTGTGTATGTGTGCACAGTGGCGTAGGAGCTGGGGTGGCAGCAGCGGCCATGGCCGCTGCACTTTTCCGTGAACAACAAAATAATAATAATAGGTTGACAATATACAAGCGCACATGTACATGTGTACGAATTTAATTAGCTGAGCAATTGCTGCTAGTTATAATCGATCACTTATACATGTACCTTCACAAGCAAAACTTTGGTATTAACCAATTAATTCCTGTAGATGCAAATAGGCATCAAATAGGTGTTTACTATTACATGTACCAAGGTATTTTGGGTGAGGTGACCACAAACCAATGAAAAATAATACCAATTTGAAGTTCTTCATGAACATGGCTTCAGTGGGTGTCATTACATTATCCCATCCTGCCACACAAATTTTTTTTGACCACATATGAGATCAAATCACCAAACAAAGGCATTAATTGGTTTTAAGGTCCCATATACGTAGTTTACAACCACTACCACAAGTGCCCTTGGCTGCACTATAGCTGTTTTATATTACATGCACAGAGGCAAGGTTTCAAAAGAAACGTACTGTTTACTGCTTACAGTCTTTGCGTAGTTTTTGGAGTTTATCTACGCAAAAAGTGTTGGCTTCTGGGGCTCCGCCCCAGACCTCTATGGCAGGACTTCCAGTGCTCCCGGCCCCCATGCATACCCCTGGCTGGGTGGGAGGGGTGCCCCCCCCTCCGGCACCTTCCCCATGGAGGCAGGGGAACCGCCGTTATTGGCCGCTGCACTTTATATTCCCTTCCTACGCCACTGGTGCATGTGTGTGTATATGTGCATGTGTGTGTGTGCGTGTGTGTATGTGTGTGTGTGCGTGTGTGTACATGTATGTGTATGTGTATGTGTGTGTGTATGTGTGTGTGCGTGTGTGTATGTGTGTGTGTGCATGTGTGTGCATGTGTGTATGTGTGCATGTGTGTATGTGTGCATGTGTGTGCATGTGTGGGCATGTGTGTACATGTGCATGTGTGTGTGCATGTGTGTAAGTGTGTGCATGTGTGTGTGCATGTGTGCGTGCATGTGTGTATGTGTGTATGTGTGTGTGTGCATGTGTGTGCATGTGTGTGTGCATGTGTGTGTGCATGTGTCAGCATGTGTGTATGTGTGCACGTGTGTGTGCATGTGTGTATGTGTGCATGTGTGTAGGTGTGTATGTATGCATGTGTGTGCATGTGTGTGCATGTGTGTGTATGTGTGCATGTGTGTGTGCATGTGTGTATGTGTGCATGTGTGTAGGTGTGTATGTATGCATGTGTGTGCATGTGTGTGCATGTGTGTACATGTACATGTGTGTGTACTGGATTGCCCCTAATTTGACTAACCCACCCCCTGGTTTACACAAAAATAATACTACATGGCATGCCATATAACAGTGCAGAGGGAAGACATTCATTTTTGCCCAACCCCTATATTTTTATATATTCTGAAACCCACCCCCTGTTGAAAATGTGTGTATGTGTGCATGTGTGTTGCCCCTAATTTAAATCCCTGGTGTGCATGTTTGTGTGTCATGTGTGTATGTGTGCATGTGTGTGCACGTGTGTGTGCACGTGTGTGTGCACGTGTGTGTGCATGTGTGTGTGCATGTGTGTGTGCATGTGTGTGTATGTGTGTGCATGTGTGTGCATGTGCATGTGTGTGTACAGTGCATGTGTTTATGCATGTGTATGTGTGCATGTGTGTATGTATGTGTGTGTATGTGTGCATGTGTGTATGTGTATGCAACATGTGTGTATGTGTGCATGTGTGTATGTACATGTGTGTATGGAACGCACCTCAGTACTGATGGAACGAGGGAGAATGCAAAGAGTGTCCAAACACCTGCCATTAAGGCCACACAACAGTGTTCAGCAGCATTCATCCAGCATATTTCATTATTGTCTACTTTCTATCAGGACCTGCATGTGGTATAATGATATAGACATGTAGCCACATGACTGCATGAACACTTTTAGCATAAACCCAATATTCAAGCTGTGAAATATATATTTTTTGAAATTAATATAGACTGTTTCCTTGCTATATGCACATAACAAAATACTTCAGTGTGAATATATGCTCACATGTCATTTTACTAGGGTGTGATCTAAATAGAATCCAAGTAGGCTATGCCATGCTACTTATTAACCTTGACTTCACTCTCAACACAAAGTGGCATGAACAAGCTTGCATCAAATTTGAAACTTAGTATAGGGCCTATGCATGCGTACTACAACACACTACTGATAGCGAAGCGCTAGCATGAGCACAGCGGTGCACATTGACGAACACTGCACACTAGCCTTCATAAGCACAGCTAGATTACACGCATGAATACGGTAATTGCTGCGCATTTCGAAAAGGCAACGTGTATACGCACTAGTTGGGCGTGGCCCTCCCTTCGCGTATTGGCGGAAGGTCGGGTTGCAAGCCTATAGCAAGATTTGTTCTGGAGTGTTATGTAATATCGTTGTGAATATCGTTCTGTTATTGCACATTCGGGTAGTGATTATTGAGCGTTAGATTACGTGTGATATGCGGTTTGTGTGTCTGCAGAGCAGCTGTTCAAGATATGTACATGTATTGCTTCGGGTGCGGTATCGATTAGTTGGGCATGGTCCGCCCTTCGCATTGTTGTTCAGGCTTCATAGTAGCAGGGCAGCGCAACTCTTTAGCTGCCTCTGTAAAACATTCGCAAACAAAAGCAATGTTTGTCCGCTCCATGAAAATTCATATACATGTAAGTTAAATGGAAGGAGCAGCTGCCTATCATTACCTCACATCAGCCGCTAATTGGGTGATAATGGAACCCACTTGAACGCTGCAATCCGATTGGACTGCAATCCCCGTTGCAGCAGAACAAATCCAGGTATAGGCTTGCAACCCGACCTTCCGCCAATACGCGAAGGGAGGGCCACGCCCAACTATATACGCACTGCCCTAGTCTAGAAATCCACACCAATGCACGGGCCATGGCCACCCTATGTTAGACATTTTTAACTGGTATGTTGTGTGCGTGCATATACCTTTAAGATATAACTCTGTTACTTAAAGTCCAGTAACTGTATCTATATCACCACAAATATGAAGTCACAGCTATGCTGCCATACTATATCTCGCAAACCACGCCCTCAACCGTCAGAAAGTAATTACACACAAGGCTGAACATTGGGGTGTAATGCGGTAAACCAGTGTTGTGACAACACACCTCTAAAATCACCCAACACCCCACTGTTGGTGGGGTATGCTGCTAACACCCCAACATAGCCTGCTAACACCCATACATGTCAGCTGAACACCCTAGTGGGTTGCCATAACACTCATCGGGCTGTAACACCCCTCAAACCTAACACCCCTTGGGCCAGTTTTTTTAACAGTGTGGACGCTATACATGTACATGTATAATGTTTCGATCCTTCCCGGAATGACGTGGCAATAAATTTAAGGCCGCGGGTGGGCAAAAAACAAAGTCATTCTCCAATTTTGAAGCCAAGCTCATAGAGAGAGCATCAAAAATATGCAATTATTACTGCATGCAGGTTTTTCTTCATGCAAGGGGGCCGTACAGTTGAAACTGTCTAAAAACTTGCGCTCCGAAATTAAATGTTGTTATAAATTTAAAAGCGCAGTTGGCATCTGGAATCTACGCTATAGCGCTTCCTATATTTACAGGTATACCTGTATGACGCGTGCACATCTGCAATTGCTGTAGCGTAAAGCTCGCGCTATACAGAAATCATAAGAATATATATGCATGAATATCATAAATGATGCTTCACTGAAGACTGATTTGGCTAGCGGTATATTCCTTGAGCTGCCTTACTTGTATTCCAAGCACTCCATAAATATCAAAAGCACTTAACTTGATTGGAATTTGGTATATAGAGGAATCTGCGAAGATAGTTTTTGCAATAATTCATTATTATTATTATTATTATTATTATTATAGTAATTGGATAAATGGACATGCACAAATACACTGATATATAAACATATACAACTAGACTACACACAATGTAAACAAAATGCTAACTATACATCTACCCTGCATCACTTTGACTGATGCTACGGGAAAGGTTGGCAATGGCATTAGCTCGTACCAGGTGAAGGTTCAGCCGCCCGTAGAGTTCGGTAAGAACCACTGACTTTGCCTTGGACGAGCAAGTGGCTAGTCGAGAGGCTAGCTGAGAGATGGACTCCAAAGCCTCTTTTCCCCAGGCTCCATACGACTCCACCACCAATGGTACACAGACCCAATCAAGTTCTTTACATTTGGTGTCATTGGAGGAGTGCTTTCTCAGCTCAGTGGTCAGTGCAGCTACCCCTGGCCCTGTTGTATTATTAAATTATTAAACACGATAAAACTGCATGGTTGTACCTTCCTAAGGGTAGCATGGACACGTCCCATAAACTACACCGTACGGGTGCATAGGCTATAGTAGTTGGAGATAGTGCGAGCGTCAGCCAATTGTTATTTATACTTCACGCGGCTACATGTAATTACATGTAAGGTGTGTGTTAATATTGTTTGGGTTCGAAGGAAACAACTTCTTTGTTGCATTTGTTTTGTTTATATTGTTGCCATCTTGGCCTTCCACCTGCACAGACGAAAAGAGTAGACGACTCAAAAAGGGTGTGTGGTAATCAGTCTGGTGGTAATGTATACGAGTCGTATAAATGTCCACATTTCGAATCGGTTTCCCATACTTCGACCCACTAGAAGACTAGCGATAAGATGCAGGCTAGGTTATCCAGCCTGGTTCTTGCGGCGTTAGCACTGGTAAGTATATGGAACGGCGCACGCTGCATGGTTGCGCGGAAAATGACGTAATGTTGCAACATGCATGTTTGATAACCTAAAAGGGGCGAATTGCATAAATCTTGTGTATATATATAATATTATAATAATATATATTATATGTGCACATTCCCAGGTCGCATCAGCTAATCCCTACCAAGCTCCTGCCCTCTACCAAGCCCCTGCCTGCAACCTTGCGTGTCCTAGCAACCAGGTGCTGAACGCTCAGACCTGCAGCTGTCAGTGCGCTAACCAGGTCGCGTGCAATCCTGGTCAATATTTCGACACTACTACCTGTCAGTGCGAGTGTCCAGCTGTTATTGCTTGTCCCGCGGGCCAGACCTTCAGCTACACAAGCTGCAGCTGTCAGTCCGTGTGCGGAAGTGTCCAGCAGACGTGTCCCTTCCCCCTGGTCTTCGACTACACCCAATGTCAGTGCGTGTGTCCCAGCAACACGCCATCCTTTTGCGGAGTGGGACAGGTGCTCAATCCGAGCACGTGCGCCTGCCAGTGTGCCGCCAGTAGCTGCAACTCCCTCCAGCAGCTCGACCCAAATACCTGTCAGTGTGTGTGCGTACAGGTGATAGCGGTGGTAGCACCTCCTCAGATCAGCGTTCCAAGCTACCCAGTCTCTGCTCCTGGAGGTCCCGGTACTCGAGGTCCCGGGGGTCCTGCTCATGGAGGTCCTGGGGGTCCTGCTCATGGAGGTCCATCGTACGGAGGTCCTGGGGGTCCTTCTCATGGAGGTCCTGGGGGTTCTGCTCATGGAGGTCCATCGTATGGAGGTCCTGGGGGTCCTTCTCATGGAGGTCCTGGTGGTTCTGCTCATGGAGGTCCATCGTATGGAGGTCCTGGGGGTCCTTCTCATGGAGGTCCTGGGGGTCCTTCTCATGGAGGTCAAGGGGGTCCTGCTCATGGAGGTCCTGGAGGTGGAGGAGGAGGTAGAGGCTATGGAGGTTATGGAGGCAAAAGAGATGTACACGTGGAGAAACTACGTCGCGGAGTCGCAATATTCAGCTATCAGTCAGGAGGTCCTGTTGTTCCTGCTCCTGGAGGTCTCGGGGGTCCTGCTCCTGGAGGTTCTTGGGGTCCTTCTTATGGAGGTTCTGCATGGGGTTCATCTTATGGAGGTTCTGCATGGGGTCCTGCTCCAGGAGGTCCGGGTACTCGAGGTCCTGGGGGTCCTGCTCCAGGAGGTCCCGGTACTCGAGGTCCAGGGGGTCCTTCTCATGGAGGTCCCGGTACTCGAGGTCCTGGGGGTCCTGCTCATGGAGGTCCCGGTACTCGAGGTCCCGGGGGTCCTTCTCATGGAGGTCCCGGTACTCGAGGTCCAGGGGGTCCTTCTCATGGAGGTCCCGGTACTCGAGGTCCTGGAGGTCCTTCTCATGGAGGTCCTGGTGGTGGAGGAGGAGGTGGAGGCTATGGAGGTTATGGAGGCAGAAGAGATGTGCACGTGGAGAAACTACGTCGCGGGGTCGCAAGATTCAGCTATCAGTCTGCAGTCCAGTACCAAACGCTACCATTCTGCCCAGCCGGACAAGTGGCCGATTCTTCTTGCACCTGTCACTGAAGCAAAACTGTTATTTTACTGTTAATTGGTTAACTGATATAATATGAAGGACTTTGGTTTGGCTGTTAAAATAAAATTGATCTAGCCCCCCCTGCAATCCCTAATGATCAACTGAATTACTATTTGGATAAAAATGCAGTATACTGACTTGGTTTGTCACTGAATTTCATTTATATAAATTCTCCAGTACATATAATGCACTCTATTGAGCCCTTGTAATTCCTATGCACCTCTCCGGCGTCGAGGCACTGTCTATATAGTGCGTAATGATCGTCAACTGCTACATCTCTATTTAAACAAGTAAATCAAAACCTTCTCTATCGAGAAAATGATTGGTGGTATGTAGGATTGGTGGTGCGAAACAAGGTACGGTATGTTAAAGTGAGGTTTGGTAGGATCCTACAACTCACAGTCCTGAATTTGCACATGAAGAAGCCTATTTGCAAATGTAGGGCTGTTATAGTTGTAGGATCCTATATATACCAAACCTCACTTTAACAGTTTCCTCAGTTGCTTTTCGCACCACCAATCCTACATCCCACCAATCACTTTCTCGATAGAGAAGGGTCTGATTTACTTGTCTCCCTAATTTTTTTTCTCTGCCAGGAGTGTTCAATATATGGCTTAGTGTATTCGTTGCATATATGGGACGCTTATTAGTTTCGGGTAATCTGAGTAAGCTAGCCTCTTTTTATTTTCTTTATTGATAGGCCTATATCTTTGTTCTTTGGATATGTTAACGAGCCGTTTTCTTTGGTTTGCTGAATTAGAACCGCCTGTTGTAAACGTGTCTGCAGCTGCGTATACATGTATGTAAATTAATTGTGCTAAATTAAGACGCGTGTGGCATCATATAGCATAACCGAGAATTTTCACCGATAATGAATTGTACCTGCTTGGGTCATTTCACAGCATATTATCACTAGCTAACAATTGTGCATCTTTTCTGCATGAAAAGATACGTTTGGAATTAAAATGCTACAATTTGAAATTAATTTCGTCTTCGTACGACGTTCCTGACGCGAGTTATACGTGAAATAATTGCATATTTTTGATGCTCTCTCTATGAGCTTGGCTTCAAAATTGGAGAATGACTTTGTTTTTTGCCCACCCGCGGCCTTAAATTTATTGCCACGTCATCCCGGGAAGGATCGAAACATTATACATGTACATGTATAATGTAAATAATTGTACGCACGCAACTGACAAAAATCATTTTATTCGGTTCCACGTATATGTGCTTATGGTTATGATTACAACTAACTAGACCGCGGTTCTTATTACATCATTGGTTACCCGAATACTCAATATGGCCGCATCGTTTTGAACCTTCTATGATGATGCGGCAAGGGATCGTACAATTGGATTAACTAATTGTGAATAAATTACTCATCAGTTGTTCGTCTTAATAAGTGGGAAAGGGGAGATCGACAACATAAAAGCCAAGCCAAACACCTACATGCATGTTGAATCAGCCTGGGTGCATTTCTGTACATAAATAATTATAATAATAATTATAAATGCCAACTGATCAACAATAACACAATATTATCAGTTTTGTTTCAGTGACAGGTGCAAGAAGAATCGGCCACTTGTCCGGCTGGGCAGAATGGTAGCGTTTGGTACTGGACTGCAGACTGATAGCTGAATCTTGCGACTCCGCGACGTAGTTTCTCCACGTGCACATCTCTTCTGCCTCTATAACCTCCATAGCCTCCACCTCCTCGCGCTGCTTGGCCTCCTCCTCCACCTCCAGGACCTCCATGAGCAGGACCCCCAGGACCTCCATGAGAAGGACCCCCTGGACCTCCATGAGAAGGACCCCCAGGACCTCCATGAGAAGGACCCCCAGGACCTCGAGTACCGGGACCTCCATGAGCAGGACCCCCAGGACCTCCATGAGCAGGACCCCCGGGACCTCGAGTACCGGGACCTCCATGAGCAGGCCCCCCAGGACCTCCATGAGCAGGACCCCCAGGACCTCGAGTACCGGGACCTCCAGGAGAAGGACCCCCGGGACCTCGAGTACCGGGACCTCCATGAGCTTGACCCCCAGGACCACCTCGAGTACCGGGACCTCCAGGAGAAGGACCCCCGGGACCTCGAGTACCTGGACCTCCAGGAGCAGAGACTGGGAAGCTTGGAACGCTTATCTGAGGTGGTGCTACCACCGCTATCACCTGTACGCACACACACTGACAGGTGTTTGGGTCGAGCTGCTGGAGGGAGTTGCAGCTACTGGCGGCACACTGGCAGGCGCACGTGCTCGGATTCAACACCTGTCCCACTCCGCAAAAGGATGGCGTGTTGCTGGGACACACGCACTGACATTGGGAGTAGTCGAAGACCAGGGGGAACGGACACGTCTGCTGGACACTTCCGCACACGGACTGACAGCTGCAGCTTGTGTAGCTGAAGGTCTGGCCCGCGGGACAAGCAATAACAGCTGGACACTCGCACTGACAGGTAGTAGTGTCGAAATATTGACCAGGATTGCACGCGACCTGGTTAGCGCACTGACAGCTGCAGGTCTTAGCGTTCAGCACCTGGTTGCTAGGACACGCAAGATTGCAGGCTTGGTAGAGGACAGGGGCTTGGAAGGGATTAGCCGATGCGACCTGCAAACGGGCACATAATATATATACACAGGATTTATGCAAAAATTCGCACCTTTTAGGTTATCAAACATGCATGTTGCAACATCGCGTTATTTTCCGCGCAACCCTGCAGCGTGTGCCGTTCCATATGCTTACCAGTGCTAACGCCGCAAGAACCAGGCTGGATAACCTAGCCTGCATCTCTTCGCTAGTCTTCTAGTGGGTAGAAGTGTGGGAAACTGATTCGAAATGTGGACATTTATACGACTCGTACATTACCACACCCCCTATTTGAGTCGTCTACTCCTTTCGTCTGTGCAGGTGGAAGGCCAAGATGACAACAATATAAACAAAACAAATGCAACAAAGAAGTTGTTTCCTTCGAACCCAAACAATATTAACACTCATCTTGCCTGTAATTACATGTATAGCCGCGCGAAGTAGGCCCTAAATAACAATTCCCTGACGCTCGCATTTTTTAAAACTACTATAGCCTATGCACCCGCACGGTGTATTTTATGGAATGTGTCCATGCTACCCTTAGGAAGTTATACAACCATGCAGTTTTATCGTGTTTAATAATTTAGTAATAATAATAATGAAGTGCCAACTCATATATAGAATTAAATTATACATTTACAATGAGCAAGTTGCATTAGCTGAGAAGATATCTCTTAGCTCCATCACGTCTGTACCTTGCAGTCAGAAAGGTTTATCTTTGAAACTGGATAGTTTTCAATTCCAGCAACTTATGGCACCTGCTGATAAAGCACGTCTATATTCAGTTTCAGCCAAGCATGCTGCATCATGGCTTTCTGTAGCACCCTCCATATAGGGCTATAGGCTTCCATCTTGATCCAGAGGAGTTCCATATTGCAGTAAAGTGGTGGTTGGGCTTAGATATCTCGTATGGGTCTCAGTGTGCACTATGCCCTGGTAGTTCTCTTGACCCCCTAGGCCACCATGCAACTACTTGCAAAAGAGGGGATGATGCTATATTTCGCCATAACAATCTTCGGGATATTTTGGCAGAATCCTTCCGTACTGCACATTTGTCTGTCCAGGTTGAAGCAGGTGCAGGGCTCAGCACAGACCTCTGGACTGGGATCGAGGAAAGCCAGCCGCCTTTGACATCTCTGTTGTCTCACCGCTAAACTCCAATGTTTTGTCTGCAGCGGGAGCAAGAGCAGGTGCAGCATCAGAGGCGGCTGAGCTTAGGAAGCACACTGCAAATGATGCAAAGTGTGCAGAGTTGGGGTGGGTGTCCATCCCTCTTGTGATGGAGTCTTATGGGGCATGGGGCAAGGAGGCTCAGCAATCGTTTTATAAACTGGCATCTCGCCTTGCTGTCCATGGCTGTGTGCCAAAGTCCATGCATGGCAACCTTTGAACTTTATGCACGGCTAAACATCTCCCTGGGGAGGGCAAAGTCTAGGGCGATGTTGTCTAGGTCCTAGATTATGTTTATTTTTAGTGTTATAATATCATTAGTGTTATACCTGTATTCTGCATAGTGATTGTACATGTAAATGTATAATTTAATAATAATGATTATTATTGACATATGGAAATTGGGGGAAGGAGGCTAAGGACACATTTTCCCGCCTAGCTGCCCGGCTTGCCATCGGATCCCATAAATCTAAGAGCAGCTTTGTCTTTGAATTATGCAGCAAACTAAACTTCACCATGACCAGGTCCATCGTGAGAGCAATTATGGTCCGGACACTTGTCAGTAGCTTAAACTACTTTAATTGTAGGTGTATAATTCTTATACCGCGGCACACAATAATGTATCAGTTATTTCAGTGTATTTATATATTTGTAATATTTTATTCGCTAATAATAAAAGATTATTATTATAACACAAATTATCTTCGCAATCGCATACAACCTTTTCCTTTCAAATCTCGTGCAATTGTTCCGAAATCACAATTCTCTCTGTTGGAATCGATTTTGGTGCTCTCATTATTTTTGCTTATCTCCAGATACGAGTGGTGAATTTAACTTGCATGAGAAGTGGCAATCTGGCTATTGATTTGTTCTTTTCTTTGTCTCGCTCTTAGTGCAATCCTTTATGGAGATATATAGGTGCAATTAACCATGACATATAGCCACTGAAGCCGGTGTGAATAGATGATATTCAGTTAAATCTGAACAAATTAATAACGACATGTAGATTCCACTATATACCGAATTCGAAGCGCTTTTGATATTTATGGAGTGCGTGGAATACTAGTAAGTCAGCTCAAGGAATATACTGGTATATTGGGCTAGCCAAATCTTGAAGAATCGTTTGTAGTATATATTCTTATGATTTCTGTATAGCGCGAGCTACACGCTACAGATGTGCATGCATCATACAGGTATACCTGTAAATAAGGGAGCGCTATAGCGTAGATTCTAGATGCCAACGCTTTTTAATTTCGGAGCGCAAGTTTTATAGACAGTTTTAACGGCCCCCATGCATGAAGAAAAACCTGCAATGATGCACTCTCTACGAGCTTGCTTCAAAATTGGAGAATGGTGTCTTCCACTTTGTTTCTTGCACGCCCGCGGCCTTAAATTTATTGCCGCGTCATCTCGGGAAGGATCGAAACATTAATTAGCGTCCATATTGTTTTGGACACGAGTGACGATGATGTAAATTTAACACTATAATTGTACGCACCGCCACGCAACAATAACCATTTTATTCGATTCCAAGTATATGTCACTGCTTATGGTTATGATTATAATTAATTATATAGACTGAACATCATCGGTAAACCCGAATTCTAAATAACCACACGTTTTGGGCCACTACAATATGGCCGCTAAAGTTTTGAACCTTCTGTGATGATGCGGCAAGGGATCGTACAATTAGATTTACTAATTGTGAATTACTATCAGTTGTTCGTCTTAAAGAGTGGGAAGGGAGAGATCGACAAAAAAGTTGTATTTACAAAGCCAAACCAAACTCCTACATGCATGTTGAATCAGCTGGGTGCATTCCTGTATATAAATAATCATTATAAATGCCAACTGATCAACACTAACACCATATTATCAGTTTTGCTTCAGTGACA
This sequence comes from Spongilla lacustris, assembly GCA_949361645.1. Taxonomy (NCBI): domain Eukaryota; kingdom Metazoa; phylum Porifera; class Demospongiae; order Spongillida; family Spongillidae; genus Spongilla; species Spongilla lacustris. The sequence goes on from OX442430.1 coordinate 7,482,683, forward strand.
GGTGCAAGAAGAATCGGCCACTTGTCCGGCTGGGCAGAATGGTAGCGTTTGGTACTGGACTGCAGACTGATAGCTGAATCTCGCGACTCCGCGACGTAGTTTCTCCACGTGCACATCTCTTCTGCCTCCATAACCTCCATAGCCTCCACCTCCTCGCGCTGCTTGGCCTCCTCCTCCACCTATATATATATTCTTATGATTTCTGTATAGCGCGAGCTTTACGCTATACAGCGATTGCAGATGTGCACGCGTCATACAGGTATACCTGTAAAAAATAGGAAGCGCTATAGCGTAGATTCTAGATGCCAACGCTTTTAACAACATTTGATTTCGGAGTACAAGTTTTTAGACAGTTTCAGCTGAACGGCCCGCCCCCCCCCCCCCCCCCCCCCCCCCTGCATGAAGAAGAACTGACCTGCAATAATAATTGCATGTATTTGATGCTCTCTCATTCCCACTTCCCGCGGCCTTAAATTTATTGCCGCGTCATCAAAACATTAGCGTTCATATTGTTTTGGGCACGACGATAAATGATGTAAAAAATTGTACACACGCATTTTATTAGGTACTTCAATATTTGACGTACGTGTACCGAAAAAGTGGTAACCGAAATAACGGGTAAAAATTGTGACGGAAGTGATAGATTGAAATTGTACGGGACATAGAAGCGAAGGCTAGTTTGTATTGGTTTGGTAGCAATTGAGGACCCTGCTGTGCTTTTCAGGTAGGATACTAAATTATCTAAGCCCAAATGCAGTCAAAACCTAGAAAACTACACTTGTTCAATATTTCTGGCGGGCTGAAATAATGGTTGATATCCATATTTTGCAAAACTTTTATACGTGTTGAGCGGCGGGGATAGAGTTCTGATAAACAGGTTCCAAAGGTTTTTATCTGCATGCTTGCATTTCTTTTTTCATGGACTTCAGCCGATTCCCAAGGTGTTATCAAATGGCCTACGTGTTTGTACTTGGTATACGCTCTGTGTAAAACCGAATCACTTACAAAGACTCCTAGTATAACAAGCACTGTTTTTTTTACTAGTTTTTGTAACTTTTAAAACAGCAGAGAATAGTTTTATGTATCGAATGATCGAGCACATTAAAACTCTAATTAGAGTGTACCTTAATCTTCGAGCGGCGCAACTTTTTAGTTAAGATTCCTTTCATGGCTAATGCAACAGTACTATGGATTGCAATTCTGTAATTTACAACCGATTCCCAAGGTGCTTTTTAAACAAGGTTTTCATTTCAAGCCTAGTCCCCAGGCCATTTATATTGACTTACTTTTACGGTCATGAAGTAAATGTCGAAATATACGTAGACGTTGTAAACAAATGTGTCATTTTTTAAATATTAGGATGAAGACTGGTAATGATTTTAACAAGCATCTGAAGTGGTATGAGTGCTGGCAATATTCTTCAGGCTGCATGCAGTACTAAGAACTGAAAGGATTGGTGATGTACCTATATACAAATAACACAAATAAAAGCATTTCAGACACTGCCATAAAAGTGGCTTCTCTGCAAGCTGGAGCATTTGTCAACATGGATGCCTTTGTCAACATGGATGCCTTACAGAGGTCAATACAACGTTACACAGAACAATAAAAACAATGAAGAAGCATGTAGGTCTGAATTTGGATGCCATAATTAATCTGTTAGATGAGCAATTTATCCTACCAATTCCAATCCTCAGCACCTCATACTTGTACCTCATTAATTGTGTCCAGTAGTTGACAAACCAAGTAGTTCTATTTGTTCCATCTCATGGAAGCTAGGAATCCACTGCATGTGAACGATGCATGTTTATACAAGGAGATTTTGATTTCAATTATATATAAAGCAGCTTCTCAAGCGAAAGTTTCAAACTGTAAGAAACAGAAAGGTCAATCATGCCAAAAAATACTGCTACGTACTGAAAACATGATGAAAATCAGCATGACGGAGATGACGTTACAATGACCATTTATGAGTTCTTAGTTGACTATGTTACTGATGACCTGTACATACCTGAAATCGTTATTTAGTCTTATGTATATGCATATATATCTTTACCCTACATGTAGTTACGTTCTGGCATAATAACGTTCAATGGTTCGATAACTGCAGTAAAGAGAATATAAACCGTCACAATAATCGCGCATACTGTACCGTTCACTCAAATGCTTGGAACGCTGTAACTTTTGATACACTAATCCAAATATGATGCATAAGGTGTCGTTCTGCAGCATTTTTTTTGCTCTTATAGAGGGTAATAAAATCGCAGCACAAAACACGATTTGAAAAAAATCTTGAAGTACCTAATTTTATTCAGTTCCATGCAAGTATATGTGCTTATGGTTAAGATTACAACTAATTAGACCGCGGCTCGTATTACATCACTGGTAACCCGAATTCTAAATAACGCACAACGTTTGGGCCACAACGATATGGCCGCTAAAGTTTTGAACCTTCTGCGATGATGCGGCAGAGGATCGTACAATTAAATTAACTAATTGTGAATAAAGTACTCATCTTAATAAGTATAGGAAAGGGGAGATCGACAACATAAAAGCCAAGCCAAACTCCTACATGCATGTTGAATCAGCTGGGTGCATTTCTGTATATAAATAATCATTATAAATGCCAACTGATCAACACTAACACAATGTTATCAGTTTTGTTTCAGTAACAGGTGCAAGAAGAATCGGCCACTTGTCCGGCTGGACAGAATGGTAGCGTTTGGTACTGGACTGCAGGCTGATAGCTGAATCTTGCGACTCCGCGACGTAGTTTCTCCACGTGCACATCTCTTCTGCCTCTATAACCTCCATAGCCTCCACCTCCTCGCGCTGCTTGGCCTCCACCCCCAGGACCTCCATGAGAAGGACCCCCAGGACCTCTGTATGATGGACCTCCAGGACCTCCATGAGCAGGACCCCCGTGACCTCGAGTACCGGGACCTCTAGGAGCAGGACGCCCGGGACCTCGAGTACCGGGACCTCCAGGAGCAGGACCCCCGTGACCTCGAGTACCGGGACCTCGAGTACCGGGACCTCCATGAGCAGGACCCCCGTGACCTCGAGTACCGGGACCTCCAGGAGCAGGACCCCCGTGACCTCGAGTACCGGGACCTCCAGGAGCAGGACCCCCGTGACCTCGAGTACCGGGACCTCCAGGAGCAGGACCCCCGTGACCTCGAGTACCGGGACCTCCAGGAGCAGGACCCCCGTGACCTCGAGTACCGGGACCTCCAGGAGCAGTGACTGGGAAGCTTGGAACGCTGATCTGAGGTGGTGCTACCACCGCCATTACCTGTACACACACACACTGACAGGTATTTGGGTCCAGCTGCTGAAGGGAGTTGCAGCTACGGGCGGTACACTGGCAGGAGCACGTGCTCGGATTGAACACCTGTCCCCCTCCGCAAAAGGATGGCGTGTTGCTGGGACACGCGCACTGACATTGGGTGTAGTCGAAGACCAGGGGGAACGGACACGTCTGCTGGACACTTCCGCACACGGACTGACAGCTGCAGCTAGTGTAGCTGAAGGTCTGGCCCGCGGGACAAGCAATAACAGCTGGACACTCGCACTGACAGGTAGTAGTGTCGAAATATTGACCAGGATTGCACGCGACCTGGTTGGCGCACTGACAGCTGCAGGTCTGAGCGTTCAGCACCTGGTTGCTAGGACACGCAATGTTGCAGGCAGGGGATTGGTAGAGGGCAGGGGCTTGGAAGGGATTGGCTGATGCGACCTGCAAACGTGCACATATATTATTATCATTATTATTATTTATTTTTATTTTTTATTTTTTATTTTTTATTACAACATGTATACACCACTTGAAAAACATGCAACTACTATTTCCTACATATACACATGCAGTCAGGATGGATGACGTTCTCTCGCCAGGAGTGCCCTAGTATTATTTTTATTATTAATATTATTATAATTATTAATATATGTATACATACATGTACATATAATATATATTATTATTATTATATTATAATGTTATATTATTTATATATCATATACATATACACAGGATTTACAAAAGATCGCCCCTTTAAGGTTTTTAAACATGCACATTGCAACATTACGTCATTTTCCGCACAATCATGCAGCGTGCGCCGTTGCATATATACTTACCAGTGCTAACGCCGCAAGAACCAGGCTGGATAACCAAGCCTGCATCTCTTTGCTAGTCTTCTAGGGGGTCGAAGTGTGGGAAACCGATTCGAACTGTGGGCATTTATACGGCTCGTACATTACCACACCCCCTTTTTGAGTCGTCTACTCCTTTCGTCTGTGCAGGTGGAAGGCCAAGATGACAACAATATAAACAAAACAAATGCAACAAAGAAGTTGTTTCCTTCGAACCCAAACAGTATTAACACACACCTTGCATGTAATTACATATAGCCGCGTGAAGTAAATAACAATTCCCTGACGCTCGCATTATCTCCACCTATACTAGCCTATGCACCCGCGCGGTGTAGTTTATTGGACGTGTCCATGCTAATGATAATAATGAAGTATTACACAAACTATCTTCGCAATCATATGCAGATTCCTTTATATTTATACTGTACCGGCTTTTGATATTTATGTAGTGCCGGCTTGGAATACTAGTATAAGGCAGCTCAAGGAATAAACCGGACCAGCCAAATCTTGATGTATCGTTTATGATATTTATGCATATATATTCTTATGATTTCTGTATAGCGCGAGCTTTACGCTACAGCGATTGCAGATGTGCACGCGTCATACAGGTATACCTGTAAAAATAGGAAGCGCTATAGCGTAGATTCCAGATGCCAACGCTTTTAACAACACTTAATTTCGGACTGAGTACAAGTTTTTAGACAGTTTCAGCTGAACGGCCCGCCCCCCATGCATGAAGAAAAACTGACCTGCAATAATAATTGCATATATTTGATGCTCTCTCATTCCCACTTCCCGCGGCCTTAAATTTATTGCCGCGTCATTGAAACATTAGCGTTCATATTGTTTTGGGCACGACGATAAATGATGTAAAAAATTGTATACGCACGCGCATTTTATTCAGTTCCAGGTATATGTGCTTATGGTTAAGATTACAACTAATTAGACCGCGGCTCGTATTACATCACTGGTAACCCGAATTCTAAATAACCCACAACGTTTGGGCCACAACGATATGGCCGCTAAAGTTTTGAACCTTCTGCGATGATGCGGCAAGGGATCGTACAATTAAATTAACTAATTGTGAATAAAGTACTCATCAGTTGTTCGTCTTAATAAGTGGGAAAAGGGAGATCGACAACATAAAAGCCAAGCCAAACACCTACATGCATGTTGAATCAGCTGGAGCCTGGGTGCATTTCTGTATATAAATAATCATAACAATTATAATCAACACTAACACAATATTATCAGTTTTGTTTCAGTAACAGGTGCAAGAAGAATCGGCCACTTGTCCGGCTGGACAGAATGGTAGCGTTTATTTGGTACTGGACTGCAGGCTGATAGCTGAATCTTGCGACTCCGCGACGTAGTTTCTCCACGTGCACATCTCTTCTGCCTTTATAACCTCCATAGCCTCCACCTCCTCGCGCTGCTTGGCCTCCACCCCCAGGACCTCCATGAGAAGGACCCCCAGGACCTCTGTATGATGGACCTCCAGGACCTCTATGAGCAGGACCCCCAGGACCTCGAGTACCGGGACCTCTAGGAGCAGGACGCCCGGGACCTCGAGTACCGGGACCTCCAGGAGCAGGACCCCCGTGACCTCGAGTACCGGGACCTCTAGGAGCAGGACCCCCGTGACCTCGAGTACCGGGACCTCCAGGAGAAGGACCCCCGTGACCTCGAGTACCGGGACCTCCAGGAGCAGTGACTGGGAAGCTTGGAACGCTGATCTGAGGTGGTGCTACCACCGCCATCACCTGTACGCACACACACTGACAGGTATTTGGGTCCAGCTGCTGGAGGGAGTTGCAGCTACGGGCGGTACACTGGCAGGAGCACCCGAGCACCGAGCACGTGCTCGGATTGAACACCTGTCCCACTCCGCAAAAGGATGGCGTGTTGCTGGGACACGCGCACTGACATTGGATGTAGTCGAAGGCCAGGGGGAACGGACACGTCTGCTGGACACTTCCGCACACGGACTGACAGCTGCAGCTTGTGTAGCTGAAGGTCTGGCCCGCGGGACAAGCAATAACAGCTGGACACTCGCACTGACAGGTAGTAGTGTCGAAATATTGACCAGAATTGCACGCGACCTGGTTGGCGCACTGACAGCTGCAGGTCTGAGCGTTCAGCACCTGGTTGCTAGGACACGCAATGTTGCAGGCAGGGTGATTGGTAGAGGGCAGGGGCTTGGAAGGGATTGGCTGATGCGACCTGCAAACGTGCACATATAATATGTATTATGTATACATATATTTATTATTATTGTATATTTATTATATTATACTATATATATATATAATAATATCATATACCGGTATATATACACAGGATTTATGCCCCTTTTAGATTATTAAACATGCATGTTGCAACATTACTTCATTTTCCGCGCAACCATGCATGCATGCATGCAGCGTGCGCCGTTGCATATACTTACCAGTGCTAACGCCGCAAGAACCAGGCTGGATAACCTAGCCTGCATCTCTTCGCTAGTCTTCTAGTAGTTCGAAGTGTGGGAAACCGATTTGAACTGTGGGCATTTATACGGCTCGTACATTACCACACACCCTTTTTGAGTCGTCTACCCCTTTCGTCTGTGCAGGTGGAAGGCCAAGATGACAATTAACAATATAAAAAAAACAAATGCAACAAAGAAGTTGTTTCCTTCGAACCCAAACAATATTAACACACACCTTGCATGTAATTACATGTAGCCGCGCGAAGTAAATAACAATTTCCTGACGCTCGCATTTTCTTAAACTACTATAGCCTATATGCACCAGCACGGTGTAGTTTATGCATGGAACGTGTCCATGCTACCCTTAGAAAGTTACAACCATGCAGTTTTATCGTATTGAATAACACAAATTATCTTTGCAATATAAGTATATATAATTATTTCTCTCTGTTGGAATCGATTTTGGTGCTCTAATTATTATCGCTTATCTCCAGATAGGAGTGGTGAATTTAAGAAGTGGCAATCTGGATTTTGATTTGTTCTTTTCTTTGTCTCGCTCTTAGTGCAATCCTTTATGGAGATATATATATATAGTATCATAATATTATTATAATATATTTATACACAGGATTTATGCACCCCTTTTAGGTTATTAAGCATGCATGGTGCAACATTATGTCATTTTCCGCACAATCATGCAGCGTGCGCCGTTGCATACACTTATACCAGTGCTAACGCCGCAAGAACCAGGCTGGATAACCTACAGCCTGCATCTCTTCGCTAGTCTTCTAGTGGGTCGAAGTGTGAGAAACCGATTCGAAATGTGGGCATTTATACAACTCGTACATTACCACACACCCTTTTTGAGTCGTCTACTCCTTTCGTCTGTGCAGGTGGAAGGCCAAGATGGCAACAATATAAACAGAAATTGTTTTCTTCGAACCCAAACAACACACCTTGCATGTAATTACATATAGCCGCGTTAAGTAAATAACAATTCCCTGACGCTCGCATTATCTCCAACTATTAGCCTATGCACCCGCGTGGTGTAGTTTATGGGTCGTGTCCAACCATGCAGTTTTATCGTGTTTAATAATTAAAATTATAATAATAATGATCATTATTACACAAACTATCATAATTCGCAATCATATGCAGATCCCTCTTTATACCAAATTCGAATTAAGCGCTTTTGATATTTATGGAGTGCTTGGAATACTAGTAAGGCAGCTCAAGGAATATACCACTAGCCAAATCTTGAAGCATCATTTATGATATAAATTCTTATGATTTCTGTTGGGACAGTATATTTTAGCGTCCGCTGCAAAACACCTGTCGTGATTAGCGAGCGCCAATATAGTTATTACTGAATTGCATTACACAGTTGGTTCACATGCATGATAGAAGCCTTATTGAAAACAATAGCTGTAAGGACACATGCTTCTCCACAATGGTAATATATAATTATGTATATAAAGGTCATAACGTCATAACACGTACTTTGCAGCATTGCCTCCATGCATCCGTTTATATAATTACCTTTAAAGTTTGTGAACTACAGGAAACCGCAATTTACAGTGAATGGGCTGATTAAATTGAACTGACAGTTCTACAGCGTATTGGGGTGCACGAGCACGGTTAAGTGGTTTCAATTGGTTACATATACACTCTGTATAAATGCTAAACGATCTATGGTCTGATCATAACGTCGGAACATTTCGGACCTGCAAAATATGGCACCTTGGTTTACCGGTACGCTTTCGCTTGGTTTTATCGTCGCATTTCTGGCTAGCTGCAACGCGTACGGCTATGATGATGTCTCTACTTCTGGTGAGTATTAAACCCGTTTGCGATATCCATTTCTCAACTTCGCCCTCCAACGTCCATTTGATGGATGCATGAAAATTCGTTCTCATTCCCTCCTCCTCCTTCTCCCCTCTTTATATGGTACAGATTCAAAGGTGTGCGGGCTGCCTCCAGTCACAGGCCCTTGCAGGGCTCTACTTAAAAGGTTCTTCTACAACTCTACGTCCAAGGCGTGCGAGACCTTCGTGTACGGCGGTTGCCGGGGAAATGCTAACAGATTCTTTTCCTCTCAGCAGTGCAAGAAATCTTGCGGTAGGCTCGCTGTATACATATACAAGATTATGTTTACTATGCATGTGCGTCGATCTGTATATTGCACACATGCATGCAGACCAAGGTGTACAACTATGCAGTCTGAAACCAGATTCCGGTCCTTGCGAAGCGTACGTACCCAGCTATTTTTATAACTCCACATCCGGAAAATGCGAGTCCTTCGTGTATGGAGGGTGCAACGGCAACGCGAACAGGTTCAGTTCGCGTGATCAGTGTAGAAAAGAATGCGGTCAGTTACTTACCATGCACGTTAATAATCGTACACTGATTGCACTAATTATACTCCCACGCACAGTGTGCTCTCTGCCCGCGGATGCAGGTAATTGCCTTGCAGCATTTCCCGCTTTCTATTATGACGCTCAGGTGAACAAATGCAAATCGTTTGTCTACGGTGGGTGCGGCGGAAATGGCAACAGATTCCAATCAGTCGACATGTGTCGGAGAGCTTGTGGTAAGATCGGTGTACCTAGTTTGTTCACGAATTAAATATCTCCTCGTTTACCGCAGGTCACTAATAATTGGGTGAACTGAATCTGGGTTTATACTGACTGTAAATGTACCATATATTGGATCATGATGCATGACGCGGCTTAAATATATATAATATTATAATTATATTATATAATAATAATGCTAAATCCTTCAACTTTAGCTGAAGCGGGAGCAACGGTTGGTGCAGTCCTTGACGCAACGGAGAGGAGGAAACACCAGGCCAATGATGTAAAGTGTTTAGCTTTAGGGTGGGTCTCAACCCCTCTAGTAGTTGACTCCTATGGGGCTTGGGGTAACGAAGCTTCAATATTTCTGGCTCAGATAATTGCTAGGCTTGCGATCCACAAGTCTCTGCCAAAGGCACAGATATCTTTTGAGCTTTTCGCAAGCTTGAGCATTTGCCTAACAAGAGCGAATGCCAGAGCCATCCTCCGTAGAATCCCATCTTAACTGTAGTGTGTTTATATATAGCAAGTGTTGTGTGTATGAGCTTATATTGTATATATAATTTAATATAGTATAATAATAATTATAAAATTATAATTATAATTATATTATTTTAGAGCCGCGCGCATGCATGCATGGAATGCGGCAGAATTTAAGGATTTGGATTTGGAAGGATTCTTAGCTAAATGTTTATAATATACGTAAGGAGCACCAAGCCATAACTTGCCAAAACTGCATAATACGTTTAGATTAAAATGTAGTGAAGCTTAGGATTGACACAATGACTTCAGACTTTCATTAGTTATGTTAGACTTTATTTTAAAGCACTGACAAATGTTGCAAGCCTCTAGTAAGGTTTTAGATAATTTGTTTTAAGAGAAGGTGCATGTGCGTTGCTTTCATGCAATGTCCATCCCATGCATGCAGATCGATTTTTGTTGCTGCTTATGTATGGTATGGATGGATGGGCTCTCTTCTTTAACAGACAGTTGTGGTGTTTTTTGTTAAAAATTGCCAGCTAATGTTGCAAGCCACCAGATACTGAGGTTTTCAACGATTAAATTTAAGATCAACTGGTGTCATTGTATCACGGTGCGAGCCTGTTGGCTTAGGTTCCCAGGTCGGGGTGTGCCTAAATTGGTGTTAGATGGATTTTGAAGACAGCTGTCTTTGTAGAGGTGTGCTTACATCGAGTTTTGAGCTTTTCTAACTGTGTTAACTGTTGCCTATGCATATAGCCTGTGTTTTTTATGTGAGGGTGTGCTTATAACTGTCTAATGTTGACCAATAAGGATTGGGTAGGGTTGTAGCTAGTTCCCAGATCATAATGTGCACTGATGGGTATGTAGGTTTTTATGTTAGGGGCCAATCTTTCATTTTAGAGTATTAGCTGATATGTAAAGCCTAGCTCGAGCTATGTTTTTCTATGAGTTTCTTAGCAGATCACAATCACTGTATGTCTTAAGAGAGCATCATGTTTTGGGCCTTGCTGTTAGCTACATGTAGTTCCCAGTTTATGATGTATGTGCTGTTGCTTATGTATCAGCCTTAGGAGACTCCTGTTGTGGTGTAGCAAGCCTCCAGCTAGGATTTAGATGGTTGGATGTACGTGTGGTGCCACGTCTTAAGAGTAGTCTCTGCTTTAAGAGTCTCGGGTGTCAGTAATGTATAACTAGAAGAGCTTTGTGTTCTTGTAAGAACTTGAAGATTACTTATTTAAGAGAGGTTTGTATTTGCACACAGAATGATTGTGAATACTTTTGAAGTGTGTGTGTGATTTTTTTTTGAGAGTTGTGGTTGCGATTGACAATATCATAATGTTTTTTGTTGTACATGATAGACTCTGCTTTAAAGCTCTCTTATTTTAAATGACTCGTATATTTTATTCATGGTGCATGTGCTTATTGTGTCAAACCTTTCAGCTATCGTTTTACTGCTATTTTAAGAGGGCCAGGTAATGCACCGTTGTTGCACATTCCCAGGTCATAGTGGACCAACATGTGGGGGTAGATTATCTTGTTTTGTTATGTGAGTGCGTGATTTCAATACTTATCCAGTAAATTAATGATTGTGGATGCTGTTGAGGTACCGTAAAATCGCAATTAAACGCCGCGGCTTTTAGTCGGGACAAGAATCAGCTTACTAGTGAAATTTTTGTTAGTGTTGGAATTAAATTAAAATGTATCTTTTGAACGATACACAGCAACCTCAGCAGCTTTTGGAAATGCAATTATTTATCTGTTGCAAGTTTGCTCAAGTTCCACTCACGGTCGTAAATCTTGCTCGCCACGGATGCGATGTAACGACATTTGTGCCCGTTGGGATGCACGCTTTTTAATAGCGTAAGTTGGCTATACACATACGGTAACTTCCATACGATCACCTCTCGGCGTTTAAACTTATAACAATCATTCTCTCCCAAAGTTACAGTCGTTTAAAACAAGTAGGTCTTTCCCGCTCGTTTGGCGTCTGATATATTAAAATTACTAAATGTTGCCGATAATACAATAACTCATCACATGACCAATAACATTACACCCGTAAATTTACCGCATGTTTCACAAGCAATAACTGAAACCAGTCCCCAATTCACGCACGCGCAATGCATCAGTCATGTACATGTATAATCTGCAGCAACAGGTAAAAATCGGAAGAAGTGCTATGATAAACTGTTCGTAGATCAGCATCTCCAAGCCTAGAAAAATTGCGTTCAATCGCAAAATAATTTGGCATTGTTAAGTACTGGTAGTTGGATGGCAGAATGTGAATTGCCACGAACTCCTGCAGGCAACTGAGTCGAGCTCCTTCTGAACATGCAGCTGAAGGTACAGTGCATGTGTGCATGTGGTTATAGTGCGTGGGAGGAAGTAACAATGGAGACAATAGTAAGGTCATTTAGCGGTTGCGGTAATAAGAACTGCAATCAACATCCACCTCATAATGACCGTCCATGTCACCATAATCCTCTTCATCGCAGCTGGACCATGCATTGATCATCATCTGCATCTGAATCATACGTGCTGATGCCTTGACTTAGCTTGAGCTTTTCCGAAATGGAATAAAATGCAGCAAATAAGGTCGGGATTGTTTTTGTTTTTTTTTTTTTATACCACAACCTCCAAATGACCTCACTATTGTCTCCATTGTTACCGCCCCCACGCACTAACCACACACTGTACAATCAGCTGTTTTTATGGAGCTCGCCCTGCAGGAATTCATGGCAGTTCGCCTTCTGCCATCCAGCTACTGCAGCGATACTCATCAATCAGTGCCAAATTCGTTTGCGATCCGCGAACGCCCCCTTCTATGTAGGCTTCAGTGGAGATGATGATATACAAACAGTTTATCATAGCACTTCTTCCGATTTTTACCTGTTGCTGCAGATTATACATGTACATGACTGATGCATTGCGCGTGCGTGAATTGGGGACTGGTTTCAGTTATTGCTTGTGAAACATGCGGTAAATTTACGGGTGTAATGTTATTGGTCATGTGATGAGTTATTGTATTATCGGCAACATTTAGTAATTTTAATATATCAGACGCCAAACGAGCGGGAAAGACCTACATGTTTTAAACGACTGTAACTATAGTGTATAATCTATTGATAATACATTTATTAAAAATAATAATAACAATAAACTTATCCATATGGCTCGCACTACACCTCCTTTGCATACCACAAAGGCCTTTCAGATATTTGATGAGGATGTACGTAATTGCTTTGCACAATGTACTGCTGTGGACACTTCTGATCATGCCTGGCACCAGGCTAGGCTGAGTCTGAGTAGAGGTGGTCTGGGTCTGCGTTCCCTCGCACAACACTCCCCTGCAGCATACATCAGGGCTGCCGCGATATATCGCGATATGCGATATATCGCGATATATATCGCGATACGCGATATATCGCGATACGCGATATATCGCGATACGCGATATATCGCGATATTTTTTTGGTCATATCGCGATACAAATGTACATGAGATATACGGAGATAGACGGAAGAATAGACGGAGAAAGACGGAAATATACGAGAAGTCATCATGCAACTAGTGTTGGGCCACACACATACAGTCGAATTCCGCTGCGGTGCTGCGTACATATATACTGTAAATTATCCGCCCCCATCAAAATAAAAATCAGCCGCCCGTATAAGTATTTAAACGTGTAACCGCGCACGCTTAGAATAAGTACCATACTATACTTGTATTATTTCCTGAAATATTGTCACGGAAGAGTTCACGGTTATGGAGATAATATCGTTAAACACGAGTCTTTTTTCGATGTGACCATTAAATTATTTTGGAATCATTACGTGATCGGAAAGCAATAATTAATGTTCAATCACGCAGTGATTTAATCCTCTCTTAAATTCTTTTCCTGCATGTGATATTATGCCACAAAAAATATATTTATCCAGCCGGTAGAGTAAGTGACTTCATGCATGATTTCTTTTCTGGAGTATAACTCATGCCGTGGAGCAAGCCCTTTCTAACGGTACAGTCGAGGCTATGATAGCGCTATATACTTCCTTATACCATTTTGGCAACACTCTATTCATGTATACCGGTATATGTACCAATGTACAGTGTCTCTTCCCCCTCCCCATCCCCCCCCCCCCCCCCCCCCCCCGGGCCGGCCCCCTCCCGCGCCTTATAGCATTTATGTGATTGTTCTTATATAGCCACCACAACAACGCAGCTTCATCTTGCATGAAAATTGTGTGGTTATTGATAAATAATTGCTCGATGAATATACTTAAAAATATCGCGATACAATATCGCGATATTTTACTCATATCGCGATATATCGCGATATAGGCGATATCGGCTAAAGACCATATCGCGGCAGCACTGGCATACATTGCCTCACTTTGTACCTCGGGTTTTGGCTCCCAGTCTCAACACCACCTTGTCTCAGCAATTCAAATGTTTTACCACCATCAAAGTCTATTAACTCAGAGGCACTTCTGTTGACTCCAGTCACCAAAAAGAGCCTCTCCTCCAAGCTGGATGACCACCTCTTCAAGTTCTTCTGGATATGTCCTCCATCGCTGACAAGGCTCACTTGCTGTCTGTTTCCTCCCTCATGCAGGCTCATGGCTGTCTGTTACTCCTTCAGAGGGTTTTGGCCTCCATCTTGACCCTTCCCAATTTCAGGTTGCCATCAAGTGGTGACTTGGCCTGGACCTTTCTTATGGTTCATGCTGCCCACTGTGCCCTGAGATTGCCTTGGACCCACTTGGCCATCATGCTGTTACCTGCAAAAGGGGTGGTGATGTGGTTTCCTGCCACAAAAAAACTGTGTGATGTCCTTGCAGAGGTCCTGTCGGCGAGCTCATCTGGGTGTCCAGGTGGAAATGGGTAACAATCTCACCAATCACAGCCACACACGTCCAGCTGACCTTATGGTTCCAAACTGGGTCTTGGGCAAGCCAGCAGCTTTTGACCTGTCTGTCACATCTTCGCTTAATTCTACAACTCTTTTGGAAGCAAATGTGAGAACAGGAGTAGCTGCACAGACCACTGAGCTTAGAAAGCACTCTTCTAATGACACCAAATGTAATGAACTGAATTTGGTCTGTGTACCATTAGCAGTGGAGTTGTATGGAGCCTGGGGAAAGGAGGCTTTGGAGTCTAATCTCCCAGCAAGCTTCTCGACTAGCCACTTACTCGAACTCAACAGGCGGCTGAACCTTCACCTGGTATGAGCTAATGCAATTGCCATCTTTCCCATAGCATCAATCAAAGTGATGTAGGGTAGGTATAGTTGGCATTTTGTGTACATTGTGTGCAGTTGATCAGAATATAGTTCTTTGGGCATGCATTGCTTCTTGCATATAGTCACTTGAATTTATCAATAATAATTATTATTATTTCTCGTACACAGTACCGAAGACCAATCAACACTAACATACAAAAATATCAGATTTGTTTCAGTGACAGTTGCAAGAAGAATCAGCCACTTGTCCAGCTGGGCAGAATGGTAGCATTTGGTACTGGACTGCAGCAGCTGGGTACCGAGATCTTGCAACTCGACCTAGTTT
>OX442430.1:7498124-7555336 GCA_949361645.1 Spongilla lacustris
TAAATTCAATTTCAGTTAGTTTCTCTTTCGCTTTTATATTTCGATTCGCACGCAGTCGATTCGTACGCAGTCTTAATCATAGATTGACGGTGGTATTGTGACTTAAGTCGACTCACAAATCTTAGTTACTAGCAATTGTATTCACCCAGTCTGTCAAAACTTAGTTACCTTTCATGTGGCAGATTATGTACACTGATACAATGGCTACAAAATCTATGAATGCTACAAAACCTATTAATCACTACAGGACTGTCCCCTTCATCACTACATGTATGGGCAAAGCATTGCATGACCTTGCTCTGTGCATGCTTTCAACTACACATACGCACCACATGAAATTAAAATGTCAATTCAATCTCTTCACGTCTGATGCAGCTTATTTGGAGGTGTGCATATGTGAGTGAACACATTTTTTAATGGCATTGTTGCCAAGCAAAGATACTAAACATATTGCAACTACAATAAGTACATGTATCTGCAGTGCATTACTTACTGGCATCCATTCACCAATCAGCACAAGACTGATTACATTCCTTAAGGTGTCCATGTAAGCCACTCCCCATATGATTTTTTTAGCCCGTCAGAGGTGGATTTAGGCATCGCTATTTTGCCTGAGTCAGAATAGTTAATGGGGCACATTTATCCAAGCATGCAGGTATTCCCAAACACCACCCCCTCTTCCCTCTCTAACACCACCCCCTCTTCCCTCACTAACACCACCCCTCTTCCCACACTAAAAACACCCCTCTTCCCTCTCTAACACCACCCCTGTCTTCCCTCACTAACACCACCCCCTCTTCCCTCCCTAACATCACCCCCTCTTCCCTCCCTAACACCACCCCCTCTTCCCACCCTAACACCACCCCCTCTTCCCTCCATAACACCACCCCTCTTCCCTCACTAACGCCACCCACTCTTCTCTCACTAACACCACCCCCTCTTACCACCCCCTCTTCCCTCACTAACACCACCCCCTCTTCCCTCACTAACACCACCCCCTCTTCCCTCACTAACACCACTCTCTCTTCCCTCACTAACACCACCCCCTCTTCCCTCATTAACACTACCCCTCTTCCCTCACTAACACCACCCCCTCTTCCCTCATTAACACTACCCCCTCTTCCCTCACTAACACCACCCCCTCTTCACTCCCAGTTAGCCTTCAGTGCATGCTGCACACTCTCACTAAAATGCACAATGTGCACATGTACTGGAGTGATGCATATACGCCTACAATGCTCCCCCAAGTTTCCTGGACCACTCCATACAGCACTTTTGTTGTAAACAGCCTACCAAACCTTCGTTTTGCTGGCTTTTCCCCAGGACCTTGTTTGTATTGCATAATACACCTCCAAATAAGCTGCATCAGATGTGAAGGGACTGAATTTCATGTAGTGTGTATGTGTGGTTGAATCCATGCACAGAGCAAGGTCATGCAATGCTCTGCCATACATATAGTGATGAAGGTGTATTGAGTAATAGGTTTTGTAGCATTCATAGATTTTGTAGCCATTGTATCAGTGTACATAATCTGCCACATGAAAGGTAACTAAGTTTTGACAGACCGCGTGAATACAATTGCTAGTAACTAAGATTTGTGACTTAAGTCAGTCGACTTAAGTCACAATACCACCGTCAATCTATGATTAAACATATCCAGCAGATCTGTACCAAGTTCATTTTATTCAATTAAACCAAGCTAGCAATCCAATCAATGTAGACAGAATTACGAAACAGACTTGCATTACTGATTTACAGCGTCGCGTCCTCCCCCGCCCCACTGGAATTGTGTTACATATGTAAGCTTAGCAATGCGTAAAAGTTCACCATGTGAGCGTTTAAGCTACGTCAAACATCACGTGAAAAATAATTTAATGACATTCATATTCAATGTTGTCCGCCATCTTGGTGCTCAAGTTACTATAGAAGCACAATGTACTCCAAGTCTATCATCTTATTTAGAATCTTATCTTGTCTCAGATCATGATTTTGTTATTCAGACTATCAATATTGATTTTGGCCTGTTTTATCATACCACTGTAATTTGGTCAATGTCAGAATTATTGAGGTCAAACACTAAGCATAATTAGCACCTTTTAACTGCATCTTAACATCAATGGAATAGTTGCTGTCTTCCTGAACATTGTTTCATAAAGTGCTGATTCATGATACTGAGATTTGCATATACTTGTTATATGTATGTTTTTTTTTTTTTTTTTTACAATAGGCCAGCCAATGGTTTAGTTGAGTAATTTAATCAGACTCTACAAACAATGTCGGTTGCACATGTACCACAACAATACTTTGTATTTTACAAACATAATTGCATACATGAGTGGTTTAACATTACTTCAAAATGTAACATAGAGTCTATTGGCAAGGTGTCATGTACTGGTATACATGTATATAGGACAGTATTGAATTCTTTCCTTTTTAAGTATCATTCATTCCATTAAATGATGCACCGCCTTAAATAGAAAAAATCTAAATATTATAACTGATATGATCTTAGACCTGTGTTAATGTACAATAGAAACACGGTACATTCACACATCACATTTTCAAACCTGAGGACGATGTGCTGTAGTAAATCATAATCTCTGATTAATTCCCAGTAGCTCCATGAGATGTTTTATCATATCATTTTTGAGTTCTGTTCTTATGATGATCACTTTAGGCACTGAAGCCCCTGAGAGCTGAAGTGTTTGAAATAATGGAAGAGTTAAATAATATCGGCATCACTAAGCACTTATGCATGAGATTCAAGGCCCGTTTATACAGTAAGATGATCTGCAATAATCGAACACCCATTGTACTTCAATTTAAAAAAAATTGTACTGTACCGCTCGAAAATACATTTCTGTGCGAGGCTGGGTACGAGGCTTATAACCGGTCAAAACAAAATGATGGCAGAAGGCGGAACTGCGGCGTATAGCGGCTTTTCCGAAGCAGGTGAGAGTCGGAGAACGTAGCGTAAGTTTCACTTCGCGGGTACGTGGGCCTTTTCGTTTCTCAGACTTGCAGAAGGTATTGCATGATGAAAGCTGTAACAGTCCAGACGAAGGATGGTCTCTTGCCAGCACTTCGCAGTTCACCGAGGTTTGGAGGAAGCACTGTCCTAACGAGACCGTTAATCTTATCAAGGTATGGTTTATTTGGCGGCTGTGGGTTACCATGCAAACGTACGTTGTCTCTCTCAAGGGTTTCCTGTACTTGCCGGGAGTTCCGCAGGAAGACGGTGAGTTACGTCATAACCTGAGCCTCTTTTTTTTTCCCTTTTCTTTATTTTTCTTTCCGTTTGGCATTAAGAGCGCCTGTGATGTTAGCATATCTAAAAAGTGAGGGTCGGATATTTGCTCAAGAACAATCACCTTCATAGGCTGCATACATGGGGCCCAATGATGCGGCGAGACAAGACCTAATGCGAAAACTGGGGCGGGGGAGGGGTCTGAAATGTCTTCACAATCGCTGAAGTGCTTTTTAAATCGCGAATTGCCTAGCGCTAATTCCAAATAATCATGTAGGGCCCCTTTCATTCTAGCATGCCCCCCCCCCCCCCCCCCCCCGGTTCCTACACCTATGGCCTTAGCCTTTATACACAAATAGTTTTTGAAAGGGGAGGAGGAGGATGGGGAGGAGGGGGAGCGAGTAGTTTTCATCAAATGTTTGCACACAGTTGTGAAGATGATCCATGATCTTGAGTTGAGGAAGAGGTGGGACACACAGTTCCCTGTCATTGATGTCCTTGAGGAACACCCCACCCACAGGGTGGTCTACTGGTAAGCCTGGGGAGCAGGGGGAGCAGGGCACTCTACTGGTAAGCCTGGGGACCAGGGTGGTATACTGGTAAGCCTGGGGACCAGGGCAGTCTACTGGTAAGCCTGGGGACCAGGGTGGTCCACTGGCCATGGTAAACAAGGTGACCAGACCACAATGGCCATTCATTCATGATCTGCTGTTGCTATTTGGGCTGTCTGACCCTAAGACATGCCTCCTCCTCCCCCCCCCCCCCCCCCATTCAAAAAAAAAAAAAAAAAAGGGCAGCATCAAGTGCAATTATTATTCAGATACATGTATACATCAAGTGTGTATTTATGGAGATACATGTATTGTTTTCTCTCAGCAATTGAATGTGCAAGCAGCATTTTCTATAATCAAGTGTGCATGTGTGTGTGGGTGTGGCCTGCAGCTACTGACTTGAGTGAATTTCACTTTATAAATAAGCGTACAGTCTTTGTGTTTTGGGCCAGACTGCATTTGACCATCAATTTTAATACCATACACTTGCACTATATGCACATGCACACACACACACATGCACACACACACACACAACATGCACACACACACACACATGCACACACACACACACGCACACACACACACATACATAAACACACACACACAGGTTAGTGCATATGCCCCTAGGTGTACAAAACAGGGACCTAGTCCAGTACATTTCCGAGAAACGAGATGAGAGCACACACACCACTTACATCCTGTACAATAATGCCCCTGAAGACATAGTCCCTCCTAAGCCAGGCATAGTGAGGTACGTCACTTGTCTGTACAGCTGGGTGAACTTTGTATGACCCCTGTCTTGTGATCAGGGCTGCCACCATTCAGTCTGCTACCATCATTCGGCCAGACCCTCAGGACCCTAGGTCCACCAGGATGACAGTCCTTCTCCAGAACGACACCAAAGGGTGGATACCAAAGTTCATCGTCAATGCCTTTGCAGCCAAGGCCCCAGGCCAATGGAGAGACAGCCTGTACAACTTCTACGTCAATGTCTACAAGCCAAGTGGTGACAAGGAAGTGGTGAGCTTGTGTGTGTGTGGTATGTGTGTGTGTGTGCATCATGTGTGTATGTGTGTGTGAGTGTGTGTGAGTGTGTGTATGTGTGTGTGTTGTGTGATTTTGACCACATGTGGGTGTGGGTGTGGGGAAACAATAATGAACACTTGTGCCCAGAAGAGGTCTGGGGACGTGCAAGAGCCTGCAGAGGTGCAGGTACAGCACGAAGTGCTCCAGACTGCAGAGGGGCTCCCCCCACACCAGGCTGCAGAGGGTGGTGAAAGGGACTGAGGTGAGAGTGAGAGACATTTGTATCACAGGTGTATGTAAGGGACCACCTCTGCATGGCACTACCACACAGCCGTACAACCTGCACACCTACACCTTCCACATGAATTCATCAAAAGGCTGGCTAACTTCAATTTTGCAGTTGTAATCAGTTTTTAATGGTTAGCATATTGTGTGCTGTACCACTGCTGTTCGAAAATAAATGTATAAAATGACAAATTAAAATTGCTTGGAGGTTTGATGTTCAAGGTAACTTAGCCAGTTTTGTGATGAAACATGTCTATTTGGTATGGAATCTTGGATGTTGATATACCCAGATGTGTCCTGATTGCAAAGTGAATTTCACATCCTATGAATTATTATCAATACAGTCCCTCTTCTTTGTTCAATATGACCTGCACTTACATCAGCATTTTAATTGATGCAAAGCTCCACAACTCACACCACCTCCACCCTGAATAGACTGTGGATACTACTGAGTCAAGCACATGAGCTTCAGTTATGAACATGGCAGTCAACATGGGACAGTTCACAAGAAAATTTTCCCATTGTTATAATGTTATATTAAAATGCATGCCTTACGCCTGAATCGCTATAACTTATAGGTATTAGCTATTAACGTCCTATTTTCAACACTTCATACTACACCATTTTTTAATGGTAAAATACATTTTTGAGGTCTTGTGCTAGCTCCGTGCCAGTATTGCAACGTCCGATACCCCACGGGGTTCAAACCCGCCATAACTTTCGGCCGGTGTCGTAGTGTACAATGTCCCCCCTAAAATTTGTCCCCCCGGACGTTCTGCACTAGTGTACAATGTCCCCCCGGACATTCTGCACTAGTGTACAATGTCCCCCCGGACAATCTACACTAGGGCAAACTGTCCCCCTCCAGGGTAAAATGTCCCCCCTCATAACATTTTATTTCATCTATGACAAGGCTGGGAAGCATTTCATGCAATCCTAATATGGACTTGCCCTGTAGAAAAGGGTGGTATTTTCAAATAAGTATACCGTATCGCACACCGTATCGCACAACGGCAGTACACGGAACGCGTTGACCGTCAAAGCTGCATGTCAGTGTCGTTCCGCCACTTGAAACGCTCATTGAAACCAATACTGACACACATTTAGAATTTCAGTATTAAAATTCCTTAACAGATACACAGCTTTTATCCCTTCAGTCGTCAAAGCTCTCATTGAAACCAATACTCACACACATACACGAACATTCATTATTAAAATTCCTTAAGGAGTGGTGAACATTTGTTGATGTATTTCATGGCGGAAATCTCATATGAGAGATTGAAATATCTTGAGATCAATAGGATCATAGCCTGGAAAGTAATGTCACATAAACACAGCTCCACACTGCTGCGTGCACGGCATACCTCAGGAAGAATGTTATTTAATGCAAAGGCTATTCCCAAACTTGGAAGTCCTTTTTCAATACAAACCTGTTTAGTAATAAGGACTATATAGTTGCAGATTTCCCTCTTCTACATAAAGTGGAGAAACAGTACGTTACATGTATTACTGAATTAACCAACATATTGTACTCAATGTTATTACCAGTGGTGGAAAAGTATCTAATGGCCATTTATCCGCAACCTGTACTAAGTCATGATATGTTGGTATTTTTCCTGTTAGTTTGATGTAGCATTCCCTCTAAGATGAAGTTTTCGTTGTACACAAGTTGTGAAGATGAACCTTAATAGTACATATTATTGCAAGAAATAAGAGTACATGCATATTGTACTAATTGCCACTTACTTCGACATCCTTCAATATACTTCTGACAGTGTGTATAGGTATAGTTAATTCCCTGATTCAAACACGTCATAAATCTTTGCTTAACATATACCAAAGGCATACCCAATATCAAATTTTGATGATTTGTACTCTTGGATAATCGACTATGTATTCGTGTGCAAGCTTGTAAGCATCAGCATTCCTTCACCAAAAATGTCATCTTCATATTTGTTAGACATGACAGTAGGCACAAGTATGTCACATTCCAGTGGCACTGAGTAGTAATATAAGAAACATCCAAATACAATCTTACATATTTTGATACACATTTCACTGCCTGCCCTTACTAATAGCATGCAGCACACATACCATTTACTGCTTTGGCTTCTGCACTATTGCTCTCTTGTCTAGCTATTTTTGAGCTCAACATTTCTTTCTGTAAAAACTGTGCTACTTCTCTCTTTACCTGGATGCAGGAGTATTTGTCTGCACTGCACACATAAGTAAAAATCACAAAGACATAGTATTATCAATTTAATACAATTCTTGCCTGCCAATGAATTCATTCACCAGCCAGGTTCTGAGAGAAGAGGAGTCTGTCTACATTTTTTAAATTTATGAGCATATACTGATCAGGGAAATGCAGGCAACATACCTGAAAATTCAATGGCTTCGCTTTTGCAATATGTGCAGCAATCTAAGAATATTCGTTACATTCAAATATTATTTGTAGCATTAATAACCTTGCAAACAAATACACCACAGTCACTGGAGTTTTCCTGTCTAGGTGTAATCTGTGAAAAAAACTTCTTCATTCTAATTACAACACAAATACTCTCTAATAATAACCTGAGATGTTACAGCACTCCATTGATGTTTACAAAATTTAGTACACTTTTTCAATATATGTATTTCTTCCACGAGTATTCTTTGAAAATAATAACAGAAAAATGATTTGTTGCACTTTAAATACAACATGTGCTATTTTATTAACTCACAACATTTCATTGCAGATTGATTTATGGTGTAAAGAACTGTTGGAGTCAAAGCATGTGATTGTAGTATTGGTGAAATCAATATTCTGCAGGACATACAAACATTATAAAACGATATAATACATTTAACGGTACATAACTTGCTTACACAGAGTATCCAATGGTTATCATTCACATTTATTGGAAGAATGATGGAAGATATCATGCCAAGTTGGTCCTGAAACGTTATGTGCAATTATATCTACTCACTTACATTTAGAATAACTCACGTTGCATGGATGTCTAGCCTTTTCATTCCCTGATAGAGAGGAACAATTTCTTTTTATCTTTCCCCTGTCAATTAAATAGCCATGCCATCTTTGATAAAAATATGTTGTTAAAAACATAATTTTTTTTCTTTTCTTTTTATGATGTGTACTTGACTGCTCCATTTCCAGAAGTTTCATATAAAAACTAATGAGCTGAAATTCAAACTTAAATTCAGAATTTGTATAATTTGCGCTCCAATCTGTACCTCACTGTCCATCCACTTGCCATCTAGTACTGCCATAATGTGCTTTTCAGTAAGCTTCCACTCATTTAATGCCACTACAAAATCATCTAATCACCACAGTGAAAAAAATGGTGCAGAACTGTGTAACATATAACAAGTTAAATGTAGTTGAAGATCGACTTAACCATTTTCATTTCTGGCTGATTCTGATTTTTTACTATCCATGGATTCATCTGTATCTGCAACTGTTAAATCTAAGATATAATTTCTCAATTACAGTCTATCTGTTGTATTTACAGAGAGACAAAAAATGCACATCAGTCTGGAATGTCTCTATCACCAAAGTACATTAATACACTATAGATACAGAATACATGTACATGTACATGTGCATCTACCTTGACAGTCGTCATCATTGCATAACTGTTCTAATAGAGATGAGCCTTCTTTCACAATTTCATTTGCACTAAAATAAATATAAGCTTTTAAAGGTACATTATAAACGTAAATGTATGAGTGGTTACCTACAAAGCTGGTCACTTTCATCAAAAGAAGTTATTTTATTTTCAGTCCTTACTACTGCAGTCATATTGAACTTAAAACCATATACAGCAAGTGTTGGCAAGTAATAAATGTCTTCAAGGTATTGAATTAACATTGCTTCATCTATTTCAGTTGGCATACTCTGCATAGAATCTAATAAATAGAATTTGTTGTCCCCATTACAAAAAATGGTTGTATAATGAGCTTTTTCAGGGATTCGAATCAACAGAGATGTTGGATAGGACTGTGAAGAATTGAGTGCATCCATAATATAACCTTCACGATTCGCAAAGAATTGAATGAGTGTATTGTTAAGGCAAATCATGTAGTCACCATGGTACTGCACAGCTTGTAATAAAACTTCTATAGAATACCATCCTTCTGCATCTCGTAAAGGAGTATAAAGTTCTGAAATAGGCATATGTAGCTCTGAATAGTGCCTAGTCCACAATGTATCGGCTATATTGTTCAAGCTTTGAACATCAAACAAATCTATTTGGTATGCATTGTTTAAGGCACATAATCCACAAAGTGCTGTTCTGCCTTGAACTTGCATGAAGACTCCCTCATCTGAAATCTGATCAATAACTGTAGCTTGGTTTCTTGAGCATATGACATCAGATACATAGAGAATGTTACCATTAATGTCATTTTTTTGTTTATCTGTCAACATTTCCCATTGTTCAGATACTAATTCCAAGGCAGTTGAACACAACATGGCTATGATATCTTTGACAACTGAATTCGTTCTACTAATTTGTACTGAAATATCAACTATCTTATTATCTTATCTCTGCAGATTTATCAGGTAGTGCCTTAGCCTCTGGCCACTTCGAAAAATAATCCACCAGTGTAATGATGTAACGATTACCACTCTTGGTCTTAGGTAATGGTCCTGTAATATCCACTCCAACCTACAATGAAGCAGTTAATTAGGTCATGTGGGTATGTGTGTGTTTTTTTTAATACGAATTTTTTACCTGCCTCCATACTTCCTGCTTAACTGGAACTGGGTGAAGTGGTGCTGCTTCCTTCACAAATTTGGCATCATTTGCTGTCTGACAGAGCTCACAGGTTTGAACAAAATCTGATACGTCTCTCCACAGAAATTTCCAAAAGAACCTCTCGGCAATTTTTTTGTATGTTTTATCTCGCCCCAAATGGCCAGCTACAGATATATATGTAAGAAACTGCTAGAAATTATAAGATATACCTTCGGGAAGAGAATGACACGCTTCCAGTATTCTACTTCTCTCTTTCCCGCAGCGAGGAACCTGCTTCCATTCATCCGTCTTAGCCTTCCGATGAAATAGAAGGCCATTTCCCACCATGTAGCTACCAGCTTTTCTGCGTAAAGCTCTTTTTTGTACTTTCTCACAACCCTCAGGGTAGCAATGATTATTAAGAAATACGTATATTTGCTCGTACTCATCGTCCTCAGTCGCCATCGTCGATCACTCAAACGACACGTGCTAATTCATTATCAGAATCATAAAAGCATTTGCAAATGTTATTAATAACACACATATACACAAACAGTAAAATTAATGCCTTACACAGGCAAGCCTGGATTTTTTTGGCTGGTTTTTAACAAAAATTTGGGTACCCGACTGATCGGTTACACTATCGTCTGTGAACAATTACGCATCCGATCCTTGGAGTACTGCACGAATTCGTGCAGCAGTAGCATGAATCTTATCTAAGTCCTACCTTGTAGCATGAATGTCATTAACAAACCCTCATAGTCACATGGCGATACTTAGCAGCTGGAAAACTAGGGATAAAGAGAACTTAAGAGGCTTGAGGTTAAAGCCACAGCGACTGACGTCTGGTCATGATGTCTTTGAAGTACTACCGAGAAGAGACTTGAAGAGTCTGTGTTTTGCATGCCTTTCTATATCATATTGAGTTCTTGTTGTTTCTCTAACCGCTCACATTAAATTAATTCATTTTGCTGTGAAATCATGCGTTGATTTAACAATTGATTTAAAATCTAATAATTGATTTGATGCGTTTTTTTTTTTGCTGTGAAAGACCTGGTATACGATGTATATTTGTACGGAAGCATACTGGCATCAAAATCTCGGTCAAATCCATCCCACAAACCGCACCGATTCGTCCCTATATCATAATAGAAAGTCTGGGGATTGTATGCGCTATTGCCGCGATTATATGTTCATCGGTTGCGTGATAGTACAACCTATCAGTCGGGTACCTATAGCTAGACTAAAACACATCCTAAATTAAAAAGCATAAAAACCATCCTTCGTCCTCGGTGGCCATGGGAATAGTGTAAAAAAAAAAAAAAAAAAAAAAACTTACTGGGATTGAGCGTCCAGGGTGGGAAATCCGAATAGATATGATTCTATCCTGGTTTTGTCGAACAAAACCCATGTTGACTTATGAATGGAATTTTTGCTTCAACATGGTTTTTTTTTTCCGACAGATCGAACCACACAGGGTATAACCACATGTATTCCCATCCTGGACGCACAATCCGGGTAGGATGGCTATATAAGGACGGGTTTTGTTAAAAACCAGCCTTAAATATCCAAGTTGGACGTTTATAACTGTTTCCTTTCATACACTATAGGTAGGACATTGCGCCCTAGTGTGGAGTGTCCGGGGGGGGGGGGGGGACATTTTACCCTGGGGGGGGGACAGTTAGCCCTAGTGCAGAGTGTCCGGGGGGACATTGTGCACTAGTGCAGAATGTCCGGGGGGACATTCCGCACAGGGGGACAATCCACCCTCCCACACCGGCAAGAGTAATCAAATCGCTTGAAATTTGGTTTGTTACTTTGCAGGTAACGCTATTGGATTGTTCTTTCGTTAATTTTATGTCATCCGTTACGGAGATACGTGTACAGTGTTCAAAACTACGTGCTCGTTTTCGCGCTCGATTCGCGCGTCCCGCGCAGTCGAGAGGCGGTGATTATATCACTGGGGCGAATCAAACGGGAAAACGTGCACGTACGTAGTTTGTTCGACTGTACTGATCTCTATAACGGATGACATACAAAATTAACGAGCAGAACATTCCAATAGCTAAAGGTCCACCTCTCTACCTACAAACGAATTTGAAGAGATTTGATTACTCTGATTTGATTACTCCTGCCGAAAGTAATGCATGGCGGGTTTGAACCCTTGGAGTATCGGACATCGCGATACTGGCACGGAGCTTATGTTAGACCACAAAAGAGAAATGAAGTGTCGAAAATAGGACGTTGATAGCGTTAACCGTTCGGAAGTTAAAGCGTAAGGCATTTTAAAATAAATAACGTTATAAAATTAAGATTTTCGCGCGTGAACTGTCCCATATATAACGAGTATACGTGTAGGCACATCATCACCGTCAACTTGTTGTCTTATTACGCCACCTCGTTACAATCGACTTGTTTCCTTCCTTCCGTTTTGCACCTACTCACCAGCTTTAATTTCTTATAGAACCCGGCTGAATGTTTTATTTTAATATTTTATTTTTTTGCATCTACATGTAAATGTAACCGTTTTCATAAGGAATAACTAATTTCCTATGGTTCCTAAGCGCCACTGATCTTTACTTAGAACAGTTTTTAACGTGGGAGTGGATTGGTACTCCGCTGGACACCAGAGTCGAAGAATGATTCATACACACGCTCCTCAGTACAAGCATGTTCTAGATCTATCTTCACTACGAATTTCACAAACACCCAAGCTACTAGTAGTAGGGACCAGTGTTGCCGCGGCTGACTAATTGGAACAAGTCCCGGACGGACGGCTGACCGGATTAGACCCCTGACGGTCACGGTCACGGCCAGCAATGGCCGGCATCAATCCTTCCCGGTCACGGCCACGGCCAACCGTCTGCAGCCTTGCCGACACGGTCACGGCCATTTCTGACCGCCAAAACCGTCAAATTTCGAGTTTGGCGGTCACGGTCGGCGGTCAACCGTCAAGGGCGGGGAAAATTACCTGTACAAGCTTATATTACATGTACGCGTCATCAGAAAAAGTATGCTGAACAGCTTATTATAGGAAGGGTATATATGTTTAAAGTTTAAACACAACGTAACAGCAAAACTCTTTCTAGCCGGGCAGAGTCCATTCTCCATGTTTTGCTTTCAAGTATTAGTTTAGCTCGCTCTGATGGTGTACCTGATGCTGGAATAGCCAGATACTTCAGTGCCATTTTAGAGACTGTGGGGAAATTGTGGGAATGTGGGGAATCTGGGAAAACTGGGGGAGTTGGCAGATGGATCAGTTTTCTTTACGGCCATAATACAGCGCACTATACTATACGCGACGGTCAAATCACTGTATTTCAAATCTCCAATCACACACACGAAAACAGATATATCTTCCTCTATTAACAAGGGGTCTATTCAAAACACTTTATGGGATATAGCAGTGTCTTACACATGGGTTTATGTAACTGGCAAAGTATAATCTTAATAATTTGTCAGTTATAATTGCAGTTTTATTAAGAATTAATTAATCGTGACCGTCAAAGACCGGCTCATATTTTTGACGGTCAGCCGCCAAATATATGACGGCCACCGTACTTCCTGGCTCAGACGGCCAGGCATGTTGGCGGTCCACGATCACTGACGGTCAGCACAAAAATTGGCAATTTTTGACGGTTACCGGACGGCCACGGCTGGCCGTGGCAACACTGGTAGGGACAAAGGATAAATTAATTAAATAGGTCCTATAGGACGTACGGCGGGCTCTGGAACAACCCAAATCATTTGGACCTGCATACATAAAATAAAGAATATTGTCTAGGCTGGACACGACTAAAGGTCTATGGACAGAACTAACGGAAGACAAGTGTCCTGTTAATAAGACACGGTTAGGCCAACACCGAGCGTTCGATTTATTCTTTATCTATTTTAATTTTGGGGCTAGCGAATTATTGGATAGCGCGCGTTGCAATAAGATATGAATAATTGGTGTAACCGTTTTCACGTTAATTTGCCGTCACGCGCTGCGATTTCGACTGATCAAGGTGCAAGCAATGACGGAGGGCGCGACATACAGTGGGTTCTCTGAAACATGTAAGCGTCGACAGACCGATTTGTATCTCGTTAAAGTTGTACTACAACTTAATATGGTTTTATTCAGACTTGGAGAAGGTCTTGCACGAGGAAAGCGAGGTGGAAGGCTGGTGGTTGACCAGCCGATCACAGGATGTTGAGGTTTGGAAGAAGAAATATCCGAACCAGCCCATCCATGTAGTCAAGGTAATTTTAATAGCAATATAGCTACGTGCATTGTATACAGCGGCGTTACATTGCTTCTACTTCTGTGAAGGGTTTTATACACTTCCCCGGAATTCCCTCGGACGATGGTGAGTCATGTGACTTGTGTACTACTGCATGTAAGCGGCAGAATGATTATGCCTCCGCTATAGCTACTGCCTCCATGCAAGTGTACGTATATATTCGTCACCGGTTTTCGCGCGAGGAATTCTCCGTTTCATTTTTTTTTTTAAACCGATACATGAATGTTTTGTTGTAATACTTTTTCTTTTAATGCGAAGGTTATTAAAGCTAGCACTCGAAAATGCACAGTGCACACACATTTTCTACGTACAAGTGCTACCGTTATCGTATATCTCCGCGCCGCATCTGTGCAGTTGTGAAGATGGTTCAAGACTTCGAGTTAAGGAAGAGGTGGGACACACAGTTCCCTGTCATTGATGTCCTTGAGGAACATCCCACCCACAGGGTGGTCTACTGGTAAGCCTGGGGACCAGGGTGGTCTACTGGTAAGCCTGAGGACTAGGGTAGTCTAATGGTAAGCCTGGGGACCAGGGTGGTCTACTGGTAAGCCTAGGGACCAGAGTGGTCTACTGGTAAGGACCAGGGTGGTCTAGGGACCAGGTTGGTATACTAGTAAGCCTGGGAATTAGGGCAGACCACTGACTCCTGCAGCAGTAGTCTAAATGGAGTATAAAATGCAGATCAAGTTACTTCAAAATGGTATCAAGTAGTAAGGTGTAGCTACCAGAGAATGTGAGGCCATTGATGGAATTACTCTCAATTTAAACACACAACATCACACACACACACACACACACACACACACACACACACACACACACACACACACACACACACATACACACACACACACACATGCACACACGCACATGCATATATGCAGGTCGACACAACACTTACCTCTAGGTATGCGATCCAGGGACATTGTTCAGTACATTGCTGAGAAAAGAGATGAGGTCACCAACACCACTTACATCCTGTACAGTCCTGTGTCTGAGGATGTGGTGGCAGCTAAGCCAGGAATAGTGAGGTGTGTGCTGGGTTTTACTGTGAGCAAACCTTGGTTTGTTCAGATAGAGTTCTCTCCAGACATTTCACTCTCTAAAGCAAATGACTTCAGTCATTGTGTTTGCTACATGTAGGCCATGTGTGTGGTACAGACAGGGCAGAGGGCTTACATGTATATACCATGTGTGGCTTTGTGCCAGTCTTGTCCCTCCCTCTCTCTCTCTCTCTCTGTGTGCCTTTGAGTGGATAGCAACACAACTCAGTGTAGCTGGTTACAGCCACATGGCATGTCCATCATATAGCTACTAGTGGTATGTCCATCATATAGCTACTAGTGGTATGGCCATCATATAGCTACTAGTGGCATGTCCATCATATAGCTACTAGTGGTATGTCCATCATATAGCTACTAGTGGTATGGCCATCATATAGCTACTAGTGGCATGTCCATCATATAGCTACTAGTGGTATGTCCATCATATAGCTACTAGTGGCCTGGCCATCATATAGCTACTAGTGGTATGGCCATCATATAACTACTAGTGGTATAGCTACTAGTGGTATGTCCATCATATAGCTACTAGTGGTATGGCCATCATATAGCTACTAGTGGCATGTCCATCATATAGCTACTAGTGGTATGTCCATCATATAGCTACTAGTGGTATGGCCATCATATAGCTACTAGTGGCATGTCCATCATATAACTACTAGTGGCCTGTCCATCATATAGCTGCTAGTGGCCTTAATTGTCTTGCTCATATTCTTTCACCCATGGCACATGCAGTTGTGTGGGTTTTACAATATTTGGTTGGGTGCAAATGGGTCAGATCCTTCTTGTCCCTCTCTCCTAAAACAACATAATGAAATGGTGATGTGTATGCTAAAGAACACAACTCTGTCAACATATCAGGAGGGATGATGACCCCTATGGGGTAATTCCCAATGCAATAAAATTTTTCTTTTAGTTTAGCATGCATCTTTAATCTTCTATTATTTGTTGTTGGTTTAGTTATTAATTTTTGTATTTGAAAGCTCTTGCGTTATTGATTTAACCCGTTGCTGCCATCAGGGCAGTTACTATTCAGTCTGCTGTCATCATTCGGCCAGACCCAGAAGACCCAGGGTCCACCAGGATGACACTCATCTTTCAAACCGACCTCAAAGGCTGGCTACCAAAGGCGATTGCCAACCTCTTTTCATCGTTGGCCCCAACCAAGTGGAGGAAGGACATGTTTAACTTCTATACTAGTGTATACTCCAAGGAGAAGCAGAGCTGCAGTAAGGTGGGGTTGTATTGTGCACAGTCAATTTTCACTACTGAAGCCTTGCATGTTACAGATGGTGGCCATTGCAACACAGCCAGGACTTGAAAGAGACTGAGGCATGACATAGCTCATTACAAAACCACTCAAAGCTTGATCTCAAATGATTTTTATGGGCAGGAACTAACATAGAGACCAGCTGTGGGAAAACAAAGTTGGCTGCAATTTTGATCATGCCAACCTGTCGTAATATACATTTACACGCACTTGTGTTTGTAATGTTGTCACTGTGTCAATATGCCAAAAAGGTGTGTCAGTGTGTGCGTGTGTGTGTGGATTCCTGTTATGTACATGTGAAGGAGCGATATGGCTGGTACTTAAAAGAGAAACCAAATGAGTTCAAGGTAGGACCACCTGGGTTATGCTATGAACTACAAACATGTGCAGCTGATATCATTATGCTTACTTCATTACTGACGTCTGGACCACCAGAAACGATGGTGGTGTTTGCTCCCAACAATGCTTTGTGTGCACGTGTATTGGCTCAGAAGTACGCCTGCTAGATCACATTAATAGCTTCAGTAGTAGTAGTCAAAGGGAAGGTCATCAGAGTAGGCAGACATCTTGCTATTCCAATTAGCAGCTAACTAGTTTAGCTAACTGTCCATCCACACCGGCCCAGCATCAGATTTGCAAAACATTCCCAGAAGTATCTTAAAGGCAGTTGGTAACATTACCTCCATATGCAATTGCCGATGACGCGACGTATCAAATTAAAGCTTCTGTGGACAACAGGGGGTATTTTTAAATGGAGGGCTGAGTCACGTACCTAGCAATATTATACAGGGGCGGGGCTCATACCGTTTACTATCAAGGATCGAGGCTAATTGATTATCCAATGAAGGCTTGCTTCAAGTTTTAAAAGCCGCTAATGAGGGATACGTTTTATTGTCTTATAATTCAAGGTAAAAATACGGTGATAAGTTATTCATTAGGGCCTGCCGCCATTTTGACAGGCAAGTGGGCCATGGCAGAGAAACTATTTCTGGCCATGGCCAGGGTCTAGAAATATTTTATATGGCTTGTTTCTGCTGTAAAAGGTGACACTGGGCCCTCTCGGTGGACCCTATATGGAGCTACAGTACCCTATAAGCGATGTAAAGATCTGAGTGACAAGACGTACTATGCATAGAGATTATACGGAATTCCGTACCCCCCACCGCCACCACCAAAAAAAAAAAAAAGGCGTATTGTCGTATGAATCATTAACGCTAGCGCGTATCTGTTTCAAAATTTCTAGTTCTGGAAAGAAATGGTGCTCTAACGCTACAAGATTTTGAAGAACGGCGCGCAGCAGCCCTCGAGATTACGACAATACATTTGGTGGGGGCGGAGGGCTAGGGGGAGGTAATGTTAATTTTGTCCAGCAGCGCAGGCATCTAGCGCTTAAAATAGAATCGTGCGTTACTTAACTGAATACATTTACATGTACTTATACGGTCGTACATGTATACTGTAGTAAAATTACTGGGATATCATTTTGCACAAATCATGGCCGAAGGTGGAGCATACAAAGGTTTCTCCGATGAAGGTAGAGGGGCACGGCAGGCGCATGCGCGGCTAACGGCCATAGTTACGATTGCCACTTTGTTGTATCAGACTTGCACAAGGTCCTGCACGAGGAAAGTTGCAACAGCGAGGCGGAAGGATGGTCTCAATGCAGCAAGACCGAAACTGCAGAGGTTTGGAGGAAGCACAGTCCCAACGAGTCCGTTCATCTTATTAAGGTACGTGTTGCGCAAAGGCCAAAGCGAATCGGCTTTTAAATACTGTTCCTCAGGGTTTTCTGTATTTTCCTGGAATTCCACCAGAAGGCGGTGAGTTACAGTAAACGACTGGACATACACTTACACTGTAACTGAATACGTGGGTGGCGATTACTGAAATTGCTCTCTTTGAATTGCGTAATGTTATTGTTGTGACTGTGCAGTTTATTTTCCACCACATTATCCAGTTGTGAAGATGATCCATGATCTTGAGTTGAGGAAGAGGTGGGACACACAGTTCCCTGTCATTGATGTCCTTGAGGAACATCCCACCCACAGGGTGGTCTACTGGTAAGCCTGGGGACCAGGGTGGTTTACTGGTAAGCCTGGGGACCAGGGTGGTTTACTGGTAAGCCTGGGGACCAGGGTGGTTTACTGGTAAGCCTGGGGACCAGCTGGTAAGCCTGGAGACCAGGGTGGTTTACTGGTAAGCCTGGGGACCAGGGTGGTTTACTGGTAAGCCTGGGGACCAGGGTGGTATACTGGTAAGCCTGGGGACCAGCTGGTAAGCTTGGAGACCAGGGTGGTTTACTTAAGCCTGGAGACTACTGGTAAGCCTGGGGACATGGGCTACACTCACGTTCACCACACACAGGATGGTGTCCATGCCACCTCCAGTGCTAAAAAGAGACCTTGTCCAGTACATAGCCGAGAAGAGGGATGAGAGCACCAACACCACCTACGTCTTGTACTCCAATGCTCCTGATGTGGTGCCCCACAAATTTGGTGTAATAAGGTATATACACAAGATAATATAACTTTAATATAAAATAAAATAATGTAGGATTTCTGAGTATTAAATTTTGTAAAAAGTAAGCAAACAAGGGATTCCGGAATTTATGCTATTACAAAATTATAACTATTACTGCAAATTCACGGGAAAAAAATGGGGCTATATGCTAAAAGTAGGTAAAAAATAATTATAAATTCATAATGGCATAAATTCTGGAATCCCTTGTTTGCTTACGTTTTACACTTACGAAATCCTACATCCCCAATTTATTTATTTTTACATCCTGTTT
This sequence comes from Spongilla lacustris, assembly GCA_949361645.1. Classification (NCBI taxonomy): domain Eukaryota; kingdom Metazoa; phylum Porifera; class Demospongiae; order Spongillida; family Spongillidae; genus Spongilla; species Spongilla lacustris. The sequence goes on from OX442430.1 coordinate 7,517,381, forward strand.
CTGCCTTAAAACCCTCTTGTTATAAATTCATAATGGCATAAATTCCATAAACCCTTGTTTTTTTGTTGCATTTCTTATTTTAAATTTTTTTGGGGTTGTTGTAGGGCTGCAACCATTTTGTCGGCATCAGTCATTAGACCAGACCCTAAAGATCCATCATCCACCAGGATGACAGTCCTTCTCCAGAACGATGCCAAGGGACTTATACCAAAGTTCATCGTCAATGCCTTTTCAGCCAAGGCCCCAGGCCAATGGAGGGACAGCCTGTACAACTTCTACGTCAATGTCTACTCCAAGGAGAGTGGATCGGCAGTGTAGTGTAGCCAGCATATGCGTGTTGTGTGCATATATGACCTCGTGTGGCAATGATGTTTGAGTTCTGATTTAAATTTTAACTCCAGTAGATACAATACACATGTAGGTGTGACATTCATGCATGCAGCTTAGTAATTATTTACTGCTAGTTTAAATTCTCTGATACATCTAAGTAAGGGGGTTAAGTTAAGTAAAAGTTCTAGGGGCCGGGGACCCCTGAATAGTAATGGTGTCAATGACATATATACAGCAAGTTACCATTATAGCAAATACACAAAACGATGAACAAAATTGAACGTACACACGCACACTGACACTGACACTAACACACACGGTGTGATTTGCTGTATCTAAGAATTCAAGGGGTTATGCACTGCTATCCTCTCAGCTCGCAATCATTGATGCGCTAAATATAGCTATGCGCGTGACACCCATATACTAGCCTAGGCCTACAGCCGTTGTGATGACTACAGCCGGGTTCAAACGCGGCCTCATATATGTCGCCGTGCTCGTAATCTTCTCGTCTTACGCCTTTGGCGTTCCTCTGTGGGCGTCAGTTCCTGCCTTTTCCATCGTGGCCCTTTGGCGCCTTGGAGGGTTCAAGTTCTTGAAACTGGTGGTGAAGACCGCACCCAGGGATATACGGTACGTTTCCTTTTACACACAGACGACGTAGAATCCTGGTGGTCGCTCAGGAGGGGCTTCTTTTAACAAACAGGCAAAATTGAAATGGAAGTACGTTACTCATGCACATACCTCGCGATCTATATTTATAGCTTTTGCAGGACTTGCCCATAGTACCAAGAAGTAGTTTTAAAAATCTTATGTCCACACAACCAGAGATATAGAGGGATTGGAAACGGGGCCAATTAACACTAATAAAAACGCGCGCAATCCTCGAATCCTTACAAGCGGTTAGTCTGGGGACCCTACTGATGGCAGTCGGGTCCTCAGACTAACAAGCGGTTAGATTACAACACATGACACTAAAGAGCTTTTCTCAGGCCTTTGCAAACAGACCACTGCATGTCACTGTCGATGTATTATCTCTGACGCTACTAACATAACGATAAATTACATGATCCTCCCTCCCTCCCTTCCTCCCCCCCCCCGCCCCCAATCAAAACCCCTTGCTCTGTCTCTGTGTTCACTGTGACTTTAACCAAACACAGGTTGATCCGTACTGTTCTGTCTATTACCTCTGCCGTGCGTCGCCATGCAAGCAACAACGTGACTGTACCTGATCTGTTTGAGCAGACTGCCCACAGGCACCCCGACAAGCTGGCCTTCATATTTGAGGACGAGCGCTGGACCTTCGGGCAGCTCGACGAGTACGCTAACAGAGTGGCCAACTTCTTCCTGAGCCAGGGCATGAAGAGGGGCGATGTGGTGGCCCTGTTCATGGAGAACTGTCCCGAGTACGTGGGGGTGTGGCTTGGCCTTGGCAAGATAGGCGTGGTCTCCGCCTTTATCAACTACAACCTCCGACAACAGTCCCTGGTGCACTCCATTAAGGTGTCTGATGCGTGTACTATCATCTTCAGCAGCGCTCTTGGAAGAGCGCTCGATGACATCATCTCCAAACTGGATGAGAAGAACACCAGTCGTGGGTGTTATGTTGTGAAGGGAGAATCGCATCTCCCTCAAGCGAGGAATATGCAGGATGTCCTGATGGGTAGTGTGTCCAGCCCTCCACCACCTCTGAACAACAAATCATTTGAAGGTGTTGCACTGTGTTGTACTGTTCACTGTGTGTGTGTGTGTATGTGTGTGTGTGTGTATGGTATGTGTGTGGTATTGTGTGTGTGTGTGTGTGTGTGTGTGTGTGTGTGTGTGTGTGGTGTGTGTGGAATGTATGTGTGGTGTGTGTGTGTGGAATGTGTGTGGTATTTGTGTGTGTGGTGTGTGTGTGTGTGGTATTTGTGTGTGTGGTGTGTGTGTGTGATATGTGTGTCCACTGTAGACATCACTATGTGTGCAGGGTGATGTCTACAGTGGACAAAGCACATAAGGTTGTACTTTGTTTCTCTTGACAGACAAGCTGTGTTTCATATACACATCTGGGACCACAGGACTTCCAAAGGCTGTCGTAATCAAACACAGAAGGTTCATTAAGTTGTTAATAATTTATTTATTTTTGATTTGCTCTATTTTGACTTTACCCATCACTGTACCAAATGTTTTTAGGTTCTTCTCCACATCCTGGGGTCAGGGCTTGTGCTTTGGTGTCAGGTCTGATGACACCCTCTACTGCACACTCCCCCTGTACCACTCTGCGGCGGGCATGCTCTTAGTGGGAACCATGATCAACATGGGGTGCACCATTGTGCTTCGAAAGAAGTTTTCTGCTTCCAACTTTTGGGCTGATTGCCACAAGCACAGGTGTACCGTGAGTGCCACCCTGCCCCCTCCCCGCCCTCCTGTTTGTCAGTTATCTAATTACAGGTGATCTATTATGTTGGAGAAATCTGTCGGTACCTGTTGGCACACCCCCCTGCTTCAGATGACACGGGGCACTGTGTCAGGCTGGCAATAGGGAACGGTCTGAGGCCCAGCATATGGAGAGAGTTCAAGACAAGATTCAACATTGCACAAATAGGAGAGTTCTATGGAGCAACTGAAGGCATTACGAATCTTGTAAACTTGGAAGGCAAGGAGGGGGCAGTGGGGGTATTTCCGATCCTACTCCAGCTCCTGAGTACCGTTGCATTTCTCAAGGTGGTCCCTGAAACCAACGAGTATGTTAGAGACAGCAACGGATTTTGTGTCAAGGCTGCGCATGATGAACCTGCAGAGATTGTTGCCAAGATTGACGAGTCGGACCCTCTGCGCAAGTTTGATGGCTACAACGACCCCCAGGCATCTGAGAAGAAGGTATTGCGCAATGTCTTTGTGCATGGCGATGCCTACTTCCTGTCCGGAGACATACTGAGGATGGACGAGGAAGGGTACCTGTACTTCTGTGACCGCACAGGAGACACCTTCCGCTGGAAAGGCGAGAACGTTTCCACAACTGAGGTGGAGTCTGTTGTGATGAGGGTCTTGGAGCATCGCGACGCCTGTGTCTATGGCGTGGAGGTGCCCGGGGCTGAGGGAAAGGCTGGAATGGCAGCCATTGCTGCAGGTGACATGGCAACGCTGGATGTGTCCACGTTGGCGCAGAAGCTGTTTGGAGACTTACCTTCGTATGCGGTGCCTGTGTTTATACGCCTCTCGCCCAGTGTTGATATGACGGGCACATACAAGATGCAGAAGAACCGTTTTAGGAGCGAGGGGTATGACATCCGCAAAGTGAGTGACCCTCTCTACATTCTGGAACTTAGAGAAAGGAAGTACGTGCCTCTGGATGGCGACCACTTTGAGCAAGTCATGGGTGGGACATACCGACTATAGTGTAGGCAGAATACCTTGTGCTCCAGGTCTTATGTTGCTTAGGATATCAGATTTATTGAGTAATCTGTTGAGATGGAATTTTAGTTATGGTGTGAATTAAAAATTTAATTCACTCGCCAACATTTTTGGTATGTATTTTAGTATCCTTTCCACACAGGCATCAGCCCAAAGGTGATATAAAGGTCCAAGACAATATATAGTGGTGTAAAGAAAAAAAAAAGTCTTTACCTAGCACCACTCCCAAAGTAATTAAACATTCAGTTCAATATAACTCCACGACAGCTAGATACTCTTGATTATTGGATGCGCGAGAATAGATACATAGTAGGTGTTAACAGAAAATTAAAATGAAAATGAAAACTTGAAAAACTACCACAAGGGTGATTATGCAGGACTTGCCCCATAACATGACAGTGTCAAGCAAAATCACCCTCCTGAGTTTTAAAGTTTATCACTTATAAACATTACGTTGAACAAAACAGTTATATTATTATGCCTAGTATTTTCCATAACGTGGGTGCGAATTAGAATCCCACCATTTCCCTAGCTGAGCGTAGCCCGACCTTCGCGTATTGGCGCCAATAACACGAAGGTCGGGCTACGCCCAACTACCATTTCCCCATGTACGAGTGTAACTGTTGAAACCGCTTCAAATTCGGGGTGTACTTAGACCTGTCGATTTGTTGCGTTCGTTAATTTGTATGTCATCCGTTACGGAGATACAGTTGAACAAACTACGCGGTGCACGTTTTCCTAGCTGCTTGACTCGCGCCGAGAGGGATGAGATAACGGATTTGTGCATGTAGTAAGTTTGTATCTCCGTAACTAAAGGCGGGGCTTACTGTGCATGCGTACAGGGTACCGTAGGAGCTAAGGCCGGGCTTATATAGATAGTGCTGGTCACCACTCCATTCAAAGAGCAGGGAAAAGCAAGATTTCAAAAGGCTACTAGTACCACAATAAATTACGAGTTTACTTCTAATATATCTGGCACTATAGCTAGTTCCTGCTAAAGACCCACTACCAACTAACTCCATGGGAGCGTATGGAATGAACTGAAGACAACTTCATATCAAGTCCCCCTTTAGTTGGATTGGTACTGTTCTTACAGTGTACGTGGACTTCTGTCACTTGGGCCCTTTTTAAACTTCCTTTACAGTACTTGATATTCAAGTTAATAAAAAATGAAATGATTTTTTTTTTTTTAAAATAGTACACGATACATTGTGACAAGAGGTACAAAAGAACACACCCAGAAATAAGAAGGTACAAAAGAACACACCCAGAAATAAGAAGGTACAAAAGAACACATCCAGAAATAAGAAGGTACAAAAGAACACATCCAGAAATAGAAGGTACAAAAGAACACATCCACAAATAGAAGGTACAAAAGAACACATCCACAAATAGAAGGTACAAAAGAACACATCCACAAATAGAAGGTACAAAAGAACAAGCACAGAAATAGCATGCCCAGAAATAATAAGCAGGCACAATAAAACAAACTAGAGGTGATTTCAACTGTCTAGCGCAGACTTCATATTGGCTGCACACAGACTTCATCTGTACAGCACGGCACAGACGTAATATTTCATTAAAAGGCACAGCACATTATTAGGAAACGCCAGACTCATCACTCCCTAGGCCATCAGATTCAATTTAGTAGGCCATTTGATGGAGATGTGCAGGAGATGAGTTCGCAATCTGAGGGCCCTCAGATTGGAGGTGGTGCTGATGTGGGGGTGGTGGTGATGTCAGTGGAGTGGCATGAATTATTTGATGAGGTGGTATTTAGCACAAAGACAAATCAATGAGGCTCCACCACCTCCTATGTAACTTGATTCTCTCTATATTCTGGCTGGGAGCTGCCTAAATACACCTTCCTATCTAAACACTGATACTTTTACATAAAATATATGAAATAATAATAATAATAATAATAAAATAATACAAGATAAAAAAAAAGAAAATTAGCAAACAGCAAAAGAAAAAGATCATTAGTGATCAGATGGCCAATATGAGCTATCAAGAGCCGATCTACCAAGAGGTGCTATCGAGATAAGCTATGTAGAGAGGCATCGAGATAAGCTACCTAGAGATATATCGAGATAAGCTACCAAGAAGAGCTATACGTTGTTTTGCATTATAATAACTACCACCTCCTTCTCCAACTTAATACCAACAACTTCTCAACTCATCAACATTCGTTTCGTGGACACCAAAATCCAATTCACTTTACCCATACATGATACCACTGAACAGGACTGTACATATTATACCAACAGAACTGTACATATTATACCAACATGACTGTACATATTATACCACAGAACTGTACATATTATACCACAGGACTGTACATATTATACCACAGAACTGTACATATTATACCACAGGACTGTATATATTATACCAACAGGACTGTACATATTACACCACAGGACTGTACATATTATACCAACAGAACTGTACATATTATACCAACATGACTGTACATATTATACCACAGGACTGTATATATTATACCAACAGGACTGTACATATTATACCAACAGGACTGTACATATTATGCCAATATGACTGTACATATTATACCAACAGAAATGTACATATTACACCACAGGACTATACATATTACACCACAGGACTATACATATTATACCACAGGACTATACATATTATACCAACAGGACTGTACACATTACACCACAGGACTGTATATATTATACCAACAGGATGTGGAGTATTGAACATATATACCATACATGATATCACACAAACCATTCTATGTAGGTGGCACATTTGGCTGCTAGATCATAGACTGGCAGGCGTGCATTTAACAGACATCAAACCTTATCATTCACTGCTTTTAGCATGACAATGTCAGGATAGACATAGTTTGTAACACAGGTAGCTTGAATGGGCGTAACTGCAAACACTTGTAACGAGTATGTAACTGGAAGAGTTAGCAACTGGAACACATAACTGGAAGCACTGGAACACATAACTGGAAGCACTGGAACACATAACTGGAAGCACTGGAACACATAGCTGGAAGCACTGGAACACATAACTGGAAGCACTGGAACACATAACTGGAAGCACTGGAACACATAACGGGAACACATAACTGGGAGCACTGGAACACATAACTGGTAGCACTGGAACGCATAACTGGAAGCATTGGAACACATAACTGGAAGCACTGGAACACATAGCTGGAAGCACTGGAACACATAGCTGGAAGCACTGGAACACATAACTGGAAGCACTGGAACACATAACTGGGAGCACTGGAACACATAACTGGAAGCACTGGAACACATAACTGGAAGCACTGGAACACATAACGGGAACACATAACTGGGAGCACTGGAACACATAGCTGGAAGCACTGGAACACATAACTGGTAGCACTGGAACGCATAACTGGAAGCATTGGAACACATAGCTGGAAGCACTGGAACACATAACTGGTAGCACTGGAACGCATAACTGGAAGCATTGGAACACATAGCTGGAAGCACTGGAACACATAACTGGTAGCACTGGAACGCATAACTGGAAGCATTGGAACACATAGCTGGAAGCACTGGAACACATAGCTGGAAGCATTGGAACACATAGCTGGAAGCACTGGAACACATAACTGGAATACATAACTGGAAGCCCTGGTGACTGGAACACATAACTGGAAGCACTGGAACGCATAACTGGTAGCACTGGAACGCATAACTAGAAGCACTGGAACACATAACTGGAAGCATTGGAACACATAACTGGAAGCATTGGAACACATAACTGGAAGCATTGGAACACATAACTGGAAGCATTGGAACACATAACTGGAAGCATTGGAACACATAACTGGAAGCATTGGAACACATAACTGGGAGCACTGGAACACATAACTGGAAGCAATGGAACACATAACTGGAAGCACTGGAACACATAACCGGACGCACTGGAACACATAACTGGAACACATAACAGGAAGCACTGGAACACATAACTGGAAGCACTGGAACACATAGCTGGAAGCACTGGAACACATAACCGGACGCACTGGAACACATAACTGGAATACATAACTGGAAGCCCTGGTGACTGGAACACATAACTGGGAGCACTGGAACACATAACTGGAAGCACTGGAACGCATAGCTGGAAGCATTGGAACACATAACCGGACGCACTGGAACACATAACTGGAACACATAACTGGAACACATAACTGGGAGCACTGGAACACATAACTGGTAGCACTGGAACGCATAACTGGAAGCATTGGAACGCATAACTGGAAGCATTGGAACACATAGCTGGAAGCACTGGAACACATAACTGGAAGCACTGGAACACATAACTGGAAGCACTGGAACACATAACTGGAAGCACTGGAACACATAGCTGGAAGCACTGGAACACATAACCGGACGCACTGGAACACATAACTGGAATACATAACTGGAAGCCCTGGTGACTGGAACACATAACTGGGAGCACTGGAACACATAACTGGAAGCACTGGAACGCATAGCTGGAAGCATTGGAACACATAACCGGACGCACTGGAACACATAACTGGAACACATAACTGGAACACATAACTGGGAGCACTGGAACACATAACTGGTAGCACTGGAACGCATAACTGGAAGCATTGGAACGCATAGCTGGAAGCACTGGAACACATAACTGGAAGCACTGGAACACATAACTGGAAGCACTGGCACATAACTGGAAGCATTGGAACACATAACTGGAAGCACTGGAACACATAACAGGAAGCACTGGAACACATAGCTGGAAGCACTGGAACACATAACTGGAAGCACTGGAACACATAACTGGAAGCACTGGAACACATAACTGGAAGCACTGGAACACATAACTGGAAGCACTGGAACACATAACCAGAACATGTGACTGGAAGCACTGGCAGCGGCACATACAGTGTTTGTGAGGGAGGGGAACATGTATAAGCCCACCAAACCATGGACCTGAGGCTGAAGGAACAGGGAGGGGTAGGACGCCTCGGAGTTACGCGGGCATGTCAAACTGGATGCCCTCAACAGTGAAAGCTAAGGAACAAGTCCTCCCACCCCAGTACACATACTATGTTGGGCTTTTTGTGAAAGTGAACATGAGCTTACAGTTTCAGTATCCAAACCTAAGGATGCTGCACCAGGCCATGTGCACCTTCACAAAAATGTCTAAATGACCTACACTAGGCTGCATCTCACCACCAACGAGGCAAAGAAATACAAGACTGAACATTTTGGCAATGGTTTCCCAATCTGTATTTGATGTTCGTGGTATTGCTAAATGAAAGCTGAGGAGAAGTTCTGATATTGATATTATACCAATGAGTTTGATTATTAAAAATAAAAATAAAAGCATTTTGTACTTTGACATACATGTAGTGTACAGCTGCTAGGTGAAGCGTTGCCATGTAAACATAATCACCCAGCAGTGTTTCATCGTTGCGAGTACATTGTACGCGCTCATGCTTGCATACCATGCTCGTTTTCGGTGCTTCTTGATTCATAATATACATACAAAAGATGTTGCATAATCGTAATTTCCGTGCCACAATTTGGACTGTCTGTCGAGCACAATTACTTTTTCTCAAATTGGAAAATCATTACTTCATAGTGCCCCAGGGAACTTATAATGCTCCCCCATACCTCCCTAGCTGAAGCAGCGGCCCCCCCCCCCCCCCCCCCCCCCCCCAAAGGCCTGGACCTCCCTGCGCAAATCCCGCTGCGGTTCTGATTGTCTTCAAAAATATGATATGAATGTTACCCTGCGTTACGAGGAATGCAATTATGCGATTTTGTTGCAATAAATAAATAAAATGCCCACGCTGAAAAGGGGGGACACTTGCCTATAGAATTCCTCATAAAGGAAGCTGTTGTAGCTGCGATATAAGGACTGGCACATCATTCCAGGTGTAGAGTAATTGCATTCCTTGCATAACGTAAGGTAACATTAATAATTCTTTGGGGAATCTGTGGCTACGTCAGACTCTACACTCCCATGCTACGGGCAATTAGCAGAAACATAGGTTTGAGTCCGTTTATATGTTCTAGACACCCACAAACCCATTCAATATCTATACTCAAGCATCTACATGTAAAGCGATCATACAGAGCATAGTGTCCCAAAATGATATAAAAGAACATAGTCTCGTACCCAGACCCAAATGTACGTAACGATGATTATACAACATCACGTACCTATGTACGCTAAAATATTATCCTGTAAGCGATAATGCTTACGTAGGTTTGGGTCTGGGTACGAGACTAAAAAGAACACGTGGAACCTTAATTTTACTTTGACTTTTCAAACAGATCTAGCAAACAAGTTCTTCCGCTGGTCCTCAGCCGCGTGTCACAGTCATTTGACATCAATTATAATTATTCATGGCTAACATCGCATAACCTCTAGCTCTATTGGCGCCACTTGTATAACAATTACATGCAAGGGAGAGAGGAAAAACACGGGAAAGAGCTGGGTACGTGCATTCACACAACCACAACTCGAGGATAACGCGACGCTCCGTTTAAACTACCTTATACATCTAACTTACCATATGGCGTGAAAGCAAATACTTCACGTAGCATGTCGTCGCTCGCTACGCAACAACTCTTTTTTTTCACCGCGGCCAGTGCAGGGGCGAGGCCAGGTTGAGCAATATACCGGGGCTGTATCATCCTGTGTGTCGCGGTGGTGGTAAGGCCTAGAGGTTTAGCGAACTGTCGCACGGAGAGATTGCGTGTTGAGTCAAATACTCACACAGCCACAGGTGTGCCACTCACAGGTTGTACAGGAGCAACGGGAGCAGCCGTGGTGGTTATAAGAGTTTTTCCGAGGACGAAAACGAACGACACGATCCCAAAAAAAAAAATGCTGCATTGATTTTTCAGTAACGTTAGCTGCGCATGCGCGCGTCAAATTTCCAAGGCAGCAGATTCTATTTGAGTTGCACGCCACGCCTATGGTTTGTCTGATGGACCCATCCCTTCACTCCCTTGAGTTCCCAATATATAGCTCGGCATGTGCTGTATATCCACGAGAGGTGGTATGGAGGTGCGGCAGTTTGGATGGATGGCTAGGTCCCCAGACTGAACCTTAATCCTGGAACAGTATCATAAGGTATGCATGTGGCGGGACACATTGGTAAGTGGGTGACATCTATCTTCCCCCAACCCATCTCTCATCATTCTCGATTCTCTCCAGCAGAAGGAGCTATTATAGAGCTCTCATCCAGTCAGCTGAAGGAATCCCCCTCATGGGCAGGATGAAGCAAGACCTGGGGGCTGGGGGGGAGGTCCTACAGGTCCTGTAACTTTCTGTGGATATCTGGCAGCACCTTGTCACCATCCCCTCATCATCCCTGTACAACAGTGATATTTAGGACAGGGGGTGTCACATGCATGACTTGGTATATGTACTGTATCAGTGCTGAATAGAATTGAACTTTGATACCCATGTAGATCTAATGTGATTAAACTTTGAAGCCATTCTAGTGGGCAGACATGTACTAATCCCTCCTCCATTCAGGCACATGTAGATCATCTTTGATAAGGTTCAGTTTAGTGCACTTAAAGGCCTGACCACGCTCTTTTGATTGCTGCTGTATGTGCACACACTAGCCGCACCCACAAACATACATGCACTGCCTCGTACCCAAGCTATAATGGAGCTCAAGAAATGTTTGGCATATTTTTTTAGATTTGTGCTCTGTGGTGATAGATTACTTCTCCCCTTAGAACTGCACCTATGGTGTTGAATGGGGGGTGGACCACTGCCAGTCCATGAAGACAATATGAAGAAGGTATTACAATTCCTCCAAATTTGTGTACCTTTGAATGAATCTCAGCACTCCTTATTGCAGAGGTTGTATAGGGAGGATAATGGTGATTCAGAATCATTTGGCACAAGAAAGTATCTCATAGCACGGTCATCGGTCCACACAATGTTACAAGCTGCTAAATGAGCATTGAACTTGAGCTGCCATTTGTACCTGCATGTCCTGTGCTTATTTGTATTATAAATGTGGTGTGTGCACATGAAACACTATATAGAACAATACTGTAGTGACGGGTGGGTTAATAATAACTGTAACAGAATACAACAGGATTTAAATTTATTTTTGCTCAGGCAAGTGGATATTTAGATTTGGGAATACAGTATGCACAATTCACTAAAATTTTTAAGCTACAATCAATATTACAAAGTGTATGGTGAGGTGCTATCACCTTCTTGGAGTGAGCAGCCAAATATTCAGATCAGAGCTTTCTCATTAGCTCGCACCAAAGTCATATTATGGCAGTTGGTGGCAATACGCTGATCATGAACCACTTAGACAGGATTTGCTGTTGACTCCCTTTGAGAATGTGTCGACATAAAAATGGCAATATCGTAATTTTCAACTCCCTTATTGTAGCGAACCCTTGCTGGCTGATGACCAAATCATACACAGCTTTCCTAAACAGTTCCAATACACAGTTGCTGTACACATGCAGTCATGAATATACATTAACAGCTCCATGAATTACCATTTTCCATCTGGTTATCAGTTTAAAAAATATTTAGAATAAAAGCAAAACATGCTTTTGACAAGCCAATGTGTATTAAAGGAGCAAAATATATCCAAAACCTCAAGTGGCTTTCAGAGCAATTCTAGATCAGAGCCCTTTCCAATCATTCACAGACAATCGATTGAGAAAATGTGTTACAGTTAAAAGGCAGCAACAATCAAATATAACTTAAATGGCTGAGCATAAATGAAGTCCGGCATGCTTTTTCAGCTATTATGGACCCCCTCTGTCCTCTCATCATAATATACCACCCTCAGTAATATATCATTATGGCCACCCCCTAAATGGATACCAGGCTGCATCAACCATTAAAAGCGGATGGGCCAACAGAATCCTTAGCTGAAGTTATTTATCTACACTGACTTCACCTTCTGATTGCCTGCCTGCATGCAACCTCCACCCACCTTGCAAATGCATTGCTTTTTGCCCCAGGTAAAACGCAGTGCTTTTTCACAATGACTGAATTGCTCCTAACAATTAGATGTGTCATTAAACACCGTCCACATATTTATTATTGTTCATCTGGTTGACAAAATATGTGTATGCTGCAGGACTCAAGTACGCCAAATCATACTTTTTTTTCACTATCATATTCACACACACATCAATGTACTGCAAATCTTTCTTGAGTCTTGAGATATGCAAGCATTTTGCAACCACTTTTATCCTGGTATATGTGTGCTGGTCAGGTTTTGTGTTTCCTGCCTTACTATTTCATGACCATATGTAGTGTGTGAGTAGTGATGGGGGGATGTATTTTGTGTAGGGAATACATTTGTAAGTGTGAGAATGTGGGAGTTATGTATTTTGGCATTGTCCCACCCACACTCCACCCAGGCATACATGTACCATCCAAACACACCAGAGACCATCCACACACATCACACACCACCCATCCACACACATCACACCCAAATGCATAAACACACAACCACCCACAGAACACACTACCATGCCCCCCAAAACACTCCAAACAACCAGATACCTACACTTAACACATATCTGCCACTGGTCCTACAGTGTAGCTTGCAAGTGCCACTGACAAACATACAAATATTAATGTAAACATTTTAAACGTAATTTGCTTAGGTTGCACATAACAACACACCCCTAAAACCATCACACACACACACACACAAACAGACACATAAACACACACCATACACATCAAAACATACATACCCCTCATCCAAAAAAACACAGACAGACACACATAACACGTGCACCGTAACGGATGACATCAAAATTAACAAACCGTACAACTCAGTAGGTAAAGGACTCCTCTATCTACATCCCGAATTTGAGGCGTATAACCAATTGGGTTAGCGCTGACAGTGTGGAAAATAATTAGAGCACCAAAATCATTTTCCACATATAGAGTGATATGAACAAGTGTACGAAATTTGAAAGGAAAGGGTCAGTTGTACAGTTACGCATATATACCGCTTTGTTCAACGTAGAGTTTTTATGGTGATAAAATTTAAAAGCTGGACACTGTCCCATACATTGGTCTATATAAATAAATGTATAGTTTGTACCGATATTGTGCTAAATAATGTGGTATGTTGGAGATACCAAACTCCTCCACACACCAAGTATAGATAATTTAAATTATACATTTATGCTCAATTGTACTGTATAGTTTAAAATCAATCAGACATAGAAGTATACCTCTTGTGGCTTTTAAAATTTCCATCAGTCTACTAAGTCATTCCTAGTATTGAGAACTATACAATGGAGTTCTGGATTTTTTAATTAGCCATACATGTACATATTTTGTCCTGGAATGGTATAGCACAGAGCACCTCAAGTTTACCATATCACAATGTTATAAATTGCATTGTATGAATTTATGACCTGTCACTTATGCAATTCCAAGATGGCCTAACCGAATATGTAATTTATAGGATCCTCCCTGTCTACCTTCCAGATCAGATGGGACGTGGCCTGGGGCCACTTTAACCCTTCAGTATGCCCTGCAGGATGGCAAAAGTGGATGACTCACCATTCAGATGCATAATGAAATCTGATATTGCATAGGAGATATGGCAGCACAGGTTAATGTGACTTAATTTGCTGATAAGAGGTACATAGCAACCTCAGTTCTACTCAGTGGAGGCATTATTTGACATCAAGGTCATTGACACTGATGCTCCATCACATCTTAACCATTTGCTGGAATCAGTGTTGGAGTCTGGAGCTAATGAGAAGAAGATTTATGAGCAGGCAGGCTGTAGCTGAGGAGTGATGTCAGCCAGCTGATGGGCTTCTACACGGAGAACTTCAAGTTTAAAAGAGCAACCTGCACACAAATGGGATTCTGAAACATGCGACCATGTTAGGGCCTGACTAGCCTTTGCCATCATAAAGGCATACATGCAGTTTGTGTTTGAGGGACTTGGTTTGATGACAGGGCACCTCACTACTCCACCCTTCTACCTTAGGCTTATCATGTCTCCAGGTACACATGTAAGAATTATCTTTTTAATCATTTGACGAAATAATTTTTGACCCCCATTTTATGATATTAAAATTTAACTGCAATAGTTTTCCAATACTTTTGGGTTTCGCTATCACAAGCCGTGACTTTAATGATCCCTATGCTGAGGTAAAGTATAAAATCATCCTGTTCTACGAATATAATCTCTGACCCATGCATGAATTGAATTGGCATATTGATGTTGCAAATGGTGAGACATTTTGGACCCATCCACACACAAATACAAAGGGTGAGAGAAATCGAGCACGGCTCGTTTGTACTCAGCCTCCTGGTATTCCCACAAGATTAAGAATGGCCTCGTGAAAACACAATAATCCAAATTTTTTGGCTAAGATGCCAGCTGAGCTTCTCCTATCGCAATCTGCAATAATGTGCATCAGAGGCTCGAGGTCTGCCGGCTTATCATGCACAGACCCACAAACATGTTTATTGAGGGCATTCTGTGAGCCGCTCCGTTTGAACATTGAACATTTGAACTCCTGTAGGCATTTATTAATCAATTTGTGCGCATCAAGTTTTATACATCAAATACTGCAGTACTGAACAATAAAACATATATACGCTTGCAGGCGCACATATTTATATATATATATATACAAACACACCACCCACGCACACACACACACATGCACGCACATACACACACACACACACACACACACACACACACACACACACACACACACACACACACACACACACACACACACACACACACACACACACACACACACACACACACACACACACACACACACACACACACACGCAAGCATTCAATGGATCCAGGCAATCCCTAATTTAAAAGCCACCTACATGTCAGTGTACTAACCACAGTGGAAAATAAATTTATTTGTCACGCGATAAATATATTCATTACCCCCATACCCGGTAAACACCTGATAAACATTCCGTAGAAAATTGCAGTGGCAAATGGAATACTGAGAATCTCACTTCATATGCCGTACATCAGAGGAGGTCTAGAGCTTGAAGAAAGAACGGACGTTTCTTTTTTTTTTTTGCATTGGATCCATACTATACACCTCTGAGCCTCTCAGTTATAAATTTACATGCAAGTCAATCATAAATGCGCTATGTAACTCTATACTAACGAAACTCTTGCATGCACTTGCCATTCGTCTACCTAATGCTCAATCGCGCCAATTTTCCGAGCGCCTCATCCGTTCCATCGTCTTCGTCGTCGTCACTTCCTCTGGGCGTGCCCTCGACCTCGTCCATGCAGTTGTACCCCAACTTCTTGCAGCGTCCGCATAGATGCTGTTGGTGCGGCAGACCACCCTCTCGCTGCGGTCCCCCTCCTTGCGGAGGTCGCAGCTCCGGCATGATCATTTTCTTGCATTTCAAGCACTGCTGGCCATACCCGTTCCAAGAGTTCCCGCTGTACCACGTGTTGTCGCAGTCAGTGCACCGGAACGTACCGAACATTCGACGATAGCCTCGTTCCTGCCGGGGTGTCAAACCATGCAAAATGTATCATTATTATACCCCGGTATATACCGGTATAATATAATATTATATATATAAATATTTAATCCGCGCCGAAAGGGCATGTGTACGCAATGCTACTGGAATGGAAGCCAACCAAAATCCCCTCACACATACACTAGTATACATGATAAAAACTTACGCCCTCCAACGGCCATCGCAGCTCATAAGGATACCTTTCTTCGCGACACCTAGGCCTCTTGCAAGTCTTCAATCCCCCTCTGGTTTGGTAGACTTTCCACTTGTAGCCGCACTTGCATTCATAGTTAGCCACCATACGCCACTGCGCAAGTTTCGTGATATCTCTACGAGCAGAACTAGCAGCTTTGCTCGCCATTTGCGACCGTAAAACTATTGAATTGTATATTTCCTTATTTGGTGTTCTGATAAGAGTTATAACATTTCGAATTGCACTAATAATTAAACCGTCTCCCTATACTTCGCTCCGCCATTATTTGCCTCCGAGGGGCTAGGTGGTCTCATTTTCACCGACAAAGCCAGTCGTGTATTGGAATAATACTGTGCAGTGGGAAAAGTCCACTAAAGTTGTTGTTAACTTTGTGAGCCATTTGAATTCAGTTTTATTTCCCTAGCTTATTAAGACCATATATATATATATAGCATGCATGCCGTGATACGGACAGAAGTATTCAATACTACATGCGTCCATGTGCATGCATTGAAAATAACTACTCATGCATGCTTGAGACTACAAAGCTTTTAAAGTCCAGCCAACTGAGCCAAGTGATAAATACATTCAAAGTTTGCATTATGTATTCATGCATACGCGTGGGTCAGCGTGACTAAAATCATTTCGGCTTATAGAAAATGTGCCGTGTATGCATTCGTGCAGCATATATACAGTGGCAGGTATATGTACTAAGAACTCTTGCTGATAACAAGAATTGGTTACATAAAAAGAAAATCTAGATGTTATCATATATAACTTGAATATGCATGCACTCTACCTAGATGTTCACGCGCGCCGTCGTCACTTCCTCTGCCGACCGAGGTCTACAGCCAGAGGCCTCGCTCTCGACCTCATCCAATTCATAGCTCGATGTGCAAGTGCATGTCATCCATGCAATTGTATATATACCCAAACTTCTTGCAGCTCCGCACAGTACCTTTTCGGCTGCGGGCCTTTTCCTTGGAGAGGTCGGAGCTCCGCTATGATCATTTTCACTGATGCACTGCTGGCCGTACCGAACCCGTTCCAAGAATTTCCGCTGTACCCATGGGCGCCCCCAAAATTTCTGGAAGGCCGGGGGGGGGGGGGGGGGGGGGGGGGGGGGGGGGGGGGGGGGATGCCCCGGGGACACCTATATATGGTACCACATGTTGCTGTTCCGAACATTATGCAATACATGTAGTCCTGTTCCTGCGCGTTCCAAGCCTATATATAGAAGCAGGATACTGAAAACCAACCACCACCCCCCACTTATAATTATCTCATACTACACTGCAAGCGATAAATTGCCGATAATGTGCTCACATGTACGTAGTGTCTGGGTACGTACCCGACTGATCGATCAGTCGGGTGCTTACGTAGTCTGGGTACCCGATCAGTCGGGTACCCAGACTAGTGCTTATGTAAATTTGGGTGATGAATTTGTGGGGTTACATGTACTACATACGTAGGGATGACCAGTAGAGTATGACCGTTACGGGTCACATCTTTGGATACATGCACTACTCAATTGCAGCTAGCCTTTCATGGTGATGGAAGCGTTTAATGAGTTAACTACTTACCAAAAGTGGCTATTTGGGCAAGGGGGAGCATTGAAGGTGCGTTCTATAAAAGCTAGGCGATGGTTAATTCAAGCCAGTGAATATCTAAGAATAATGGCTAAGATAGATGGTCCCTGCTATTCTCGTACCCAGACCCTATAGCTGCGGATGGATTACATCACCGCTACGTGGAAAGAGGTATTTAACTTCCATTCTTTTGCGGTCATGATTGCACTTGATTTAAGAACACTTGATAGTTGACTAACCTCCAAATGTGCCATAACACTTTCTTGTGCTGTGAGAAGTGTGAGGTGATGCAATCCATCAGCAGCTGCGTCCGTTGGGTCTGGGGCCGAGACTAGTCTACCTAAGGCCCACCTTCTTATAGGGCATGGGTCAGGAGCTTATTAACTGCAGTGTACTACAGAGACTTCAGCATTCATAATGAAAGTACTAAATAAACAGCACTGAATTAGTTGCTGGATCAATTAAGTTATACGACGTTGGATCCAATACTTAGTGCACACACTGCTGCAGGTCAAAAATTAAGTGTATCCAGTAATAGGACCACAAGGCAAGTGGTACACCACGCTGCCCTATCATGGTGACTTTTTATACTTCACCCACCTGTGATTATTTAACGGAATAATTATGTTTTGTAGTTATAATTAGTAGTTGTGTTACAGGTAGGTTATCTAGTAAGGGTGCCGCATGGGGAAGGACGCTCATCAGTGATTTTCCAAACTTGCATCTCACCTTGCTGTCCATGGCTGTGTGCCAAAGTCCATGGCAACCTTTGAACTCTATATATATGCAAGGCTTAACATCTCCCTGATGAGGGGGGAGGGGGGGGGGGGGGGATGTTATCTAGGTCCTAGATTATATTCATACTTTTTAGTTTTATAAATATAACTATTGTGGGTGTTAAGTTATAATTATAAATAATGTATTTTATTTATTTTTATGTATTTCTTACTGCTGTGCATACTGAATAATGTATATTATTACTAAGCATGCAACACGTTCTCTTTTATTGCCTCCTGGGTTGCCATAACCAAAGTCCACGATCCTGTCCAGCTTATATGGCAAACTTGTCATCATCCTAGTCCGTTCTAATGCCAGAGCCATAGTGTTAAGATCCCTGATGCCGGTTACTGGACTTTAATCCCACATGTGATGTATGTATGATTGTAAATTTTTGTACCAGTAAATAAAAACAGATGTATGTGTTTTATTGTTATCATTATTGATATGTTCTATACCACATCATCAATGATGTCTCCTAAAAACTGTCATGATGACAAATACAGAACACACAAGACAGATGATATATGATGACAGTTGATGCCTATAATAATTCCTCTGATCACACACATGCACATGCACACACACACACACACAACACAAATATGAACAAGAACACACACAAAAAATGCTAAAGCAGCTTTAGCCACTGCAGCCACTATAGCATTGGATGTGCTAGGTCACCAGCTTGGTCAGCTGATCTGAAGCAGCTCGGGGTTTGTCTCCATGATCCTATCCAGCAGCCTCTTGAGGTAGCTGTGCAGGGCTTCTAGCTCCTGGTCTGTGGTCTTCAAGCGTTCCCTCGTCCTTAGCAGAGCCTTGATCAAGTCCTGACAGAGGTGGAGAGACAAAAGCTCCATGTTCCATCCTCACACTTGTCTACCCATGCTGTTCACACTATAACACCCAGGGTGTTCACATTACACCCCTTCTCCTTACTATAACACCCAGGGTGTTCACACTACACACCTTCTCCTTACCATAATACCCAGGGTGTTCACACTACACACCTTCTCCTTACCATAACACCCAGGGTGTTCATACTACACCCCTTGTTACCATAGTACTCACACTTAACATTATGACCCCTCTACTAAGCATCCATCTCTTAGGAGGGGGAGTATGACTAACCCCTACCCCCCACCCCCACCCCCTACCCCCATACTACTGGTGGGGTGCTAAGGGAGCCCCTCCCCCATCCCCTCCCCCCACACTACTGGTGAGGTACTAAGGGAGCCCCTCCCCCTTCCCCTCCCCCCACACTACTGGTGGGGTACTAAGGGAGCTCCTCCCCCTTCCCCTCCCCCCATACTACTGGTGGGGTACTAAGGGAACCCCTCCCCCTTCCCCTCCCCCTTCCCCTCCCCCACACTACTGGTGGGGTACTAAGGGAGCCCCTCCCCCTTCCCCTCCCCCCATACTACTGGTGGGGTACTAAGGGAGCCCCTCCCCCTTCCCCTCCCCCCACACTACTGGTGGGGTACTAAGGGAACCCTCCCCCTTCCCCTCCCCCTACTCACCTCTTTAGACCACTTGGCCCAGTCTTCTGTAGTCATGCTTTCAAAGTCGCAATCAGCGAGGGAGGTACCCTCACATGAGACTGGTCAACTATCACCCGAGTGAATAGAAGGATCACTGGCCTACTCTATTGGAGCCCTCTGCTGCCCCTGAGGACCCTTTGGTGGGACTACAGGTCCCAGCTGAGCCTCCTCGGAGGGCGGTGACATCACACTGATGCTCGCAGAGTGTTGCCTAGCAACAGAGTCATTGCTCTGTGTCAGGGGTCATAGGCGGATCCAGGATTTTTGGCTGGGTGGTGCACATGAATATTAACGAAGGGAGGGGCACGGTAAATTACAAGCGCATTAACTGCTCATACATGTATACAGCCTCTTTTGAGTAATATAAGTTGGATTCACAAACAGACAATTTAGATTCTGAAGCAACTTAAAATGCTGCTTTGACGTTTCATAACACGCGCCACCGAGAACATAGAAATGAAATTTAATAAAGTTAGTGGCTAATGAATTAATTAATTACTTAATTAATACTGGACCTTGGAGGGTGGTGCACGGGCACCCTAGGCACCCCCCCTGGATCCGCCTATGGGGGTGGACCGCAGCCAACGTCCTGCTCTTGGTCCTGATGGCCATGAGGAGGGCAGCGGAGATGCCAATGTCCTGGTCCTTCCTGCTGGCCTCTGACGCTGACCCTACCCCCCCAAGAGAGAAGACCTCCATTACGTGACTATGGAATGGCTGACCCTACCCCCCAAGAGAGAAGACCTCCATTACGTGACTATGGAATGGCTGACCCTACCCCCCAAGAGAGAAGACCTCCATTACGTGACTATGGAATGGAGGTCTTTTTTTTGCATACATACATGTACACACCCAAACACACGCATACAGAAACACAAACACACACACTAACACACACACACATACATATACACATACAAACACACACTAACACACACACATGCATACTACAGACACTGGTCACAACAAGACGCAAATACCATCAGTGCCATCTTCATGCATGAATACGGTGTTTTGACTATGGACGCAGCCTGACAATAAAATAGCATTCCACATTCCTTAGCTACAGCTGGTAGGTTTAACCCCTTGATCACTGGCAGTTTCTTAAGGTAACTATTTTGACAATGACTGAAAGCTCGACAATTATTATAATGGAAAATGTATTGACCCGAACAAACTTTGTCTTGAAATAATTAGCTGGTGTCAATAAAGCAGCAAAATTGAATGGCTGCAAATGGCACACATACCTATAGCCTTAAAGTGCCCCTGTATGTTACCAGTGGGGGAAAGGTGTGTGTGATGGGAAGGAGGGAGAAAGGGTGTGTAATGGGGAGGAGGGAGAAAGGGTGTGTAATGGAAAGGAGGGAGAAAGGGTGTGTGATGGGAGGAGGGAGAAAAGGTGAAAGGGTGTGTGATGGGGAGGAGGGAGAAAGGGTGTGTGATGGGGAGGAGGGAGAAAGGGTGTGTGATGGGGAGGAGGGAGAAAGGGTGTGTGATGGGGAGGCGGGAGAAGTGCAGGGAAAGGGTGTGTGATGGGGAGGAGGGAGAAAGGGTGTGTGATGGGGAGGAGGGAGAAGTGCAGGGAAAGGGTGTGTGATGGGGAGGAGGGAGAAAGGGTGTGTGATGGGGAGGAGGGAGAAAGGGTGTGTGATGGGGAGGAGGGAGAAAGGGTGTGTGATGGGGAGGAGGGAGAAAGGGTGTGTGATGGGGAGGAGGGAGAAAGGGTGTGTGATGGGGAGGGAGAAGTGAAGGGAAAGGGTGTGTGATGGGGAGGAGGGAGAAAGGGTGTGTAATGGGGAGGAGGGAAAAGGGTGTGTGATGGGGAGGAGGGAGAAAGGGTGTGTGATGGGGAGGAGGAGGGAGTAGTGCAGTGCCAGGTCCAAGCTAAAGTCCTTTGGGTGCTAATACTACCTGAGAGACATGGCATCTGGCAGCCAACCAGCTACAGCTACTAGAGTTATTTGCAGCAGAAATCACATGTGGTCTAGCTATGGCACAGACACACACACATACACACATACATACATACACAACACACACATATACACAACACTCACATACACAACACACACATACACACTGCATACACACACTCACATACACACATATACACACCACATACACACACATACACACTGCATACACACACACATACACACACACACACACATACCGTTCATGTCTGCCACTCCAGGTACACCATCATTCATGCTTTCTCTGGACGAGGATGCAGATGAAGGCCTATCTGTGCGTGACTTCCCCAAGGCCACTCTGACCTTCTTGTTCTCCTGGTACAAGGTCTGAGCCCTCTTGAGACCTCCTCCCCCTCCCGCCGGCCTACGCCTCTTCAAACTGAGCGTACAGACTGTGCGGGCTTGTCTGGTGTGCCACTCCTCCCCATCCCACAGGTGGGGGTGAGGGGGGCACACCATCCACTTCGGATGACGGGGGTCAGGCTTAAATTGAGCATTAACTGCATCATATATCCATTGGATCCGGCTCTTAATTTAGTGCATGTCATTCATACACAGTAATGCCTCGTTTTATAATAATGAAGAGTACTGCTGATGTCTAAGACCAATCGGTTACAATATAACATGTATATAACAATCTCCAGAATCCTCTATGGACCTCTCACTTATTATCTAGTCTTGCACAAGTTATAACCATGCAAGTCAATCATAAATGCGATATGTAACTCTATACTAATGAAAGTCTTGCATGCGCTTGCCATTCGTCTACCTAATGCTCAATTGCGCCAATTTATTGAGCGCCTCATCCATTCTGTCGTTTTTGTCGTCACTTCCTGACCTAACACTGGAGCCTAGGCCTAGGTCTTCGGAGGCCACGCCCTCGACCTCATCCGATTTGTCATCCATGCAGTTGTACCCCAACTTCTTGCAGCGTTCGCACAGTGCCTGTTGGTGCGGCGGACCGTCTCGCTGTGGTCCCCGTCCTTGGTGGGGTCGCAGCTCCGGCATGATCATTTTCATACATCTCCTGCACTGCTGGCCGTACCCGTTCCAAGAGTTCCCGCTGTACCACGTGCTGTTGCAGTCAGTGCACCGGAACGTACCGAACATTCGACGATAGCCCGGTTCCTGCGTGTCAAACCGAAAATGCATCATTACTTGTACCGAAAGTGTGTACGTAATGTTGCTGGGAGACAACGAAACTCCCCTCACACCCAAACTCCTTTTTTTGTTTGTCCTACCGAGATAAGCTGGAACTTACGTTCTCTTTCGGCCATCGCAGCTTATAAGGCCAGCTCTCTTTGAGGCACATCTTGCAAGTCTTCAATCCCCCTCTGGTTTGGTAGACCTTCCACTTGTAGCCGCACTTGCATTCATACTTAGCCACCATCGCAAGTTCCTTGATCTCTCTACAAGCAGAACTAGCAGCTTTGCCAAGTTCCTAGTTACAAGATACAAAAAAAAAAATGGTGATGTAGACTCTAGTCTCGTCCCCAGACCAACATGACATTGCTGTAAACATTATAATCTACGTACTGTTTACAGCGATAATCATTATGTCATGTGGGTCTGGGGGCAAGACTATGTAGAGTTTGGGATGGGCTAAATAAAATGTCAACGTACATTATTTAACCATAAATGGTATAGGAGTTATGTCATCTTACATGTTCCTTCATATAGTGGTGGTCCTTTGTTGTGATCTCTGTCACACCAAGTGTGATAAGACGTTTCCACTGTTCTTCATTCAATGGAAACAGTACATTGTATATACAAAGTGGTAGAGAATACACCAACTCAACACATCCATCAGCAACAGTGCATAACTTCAATTCATACTCTTGGATACTTAAAGATGTCATTAAAGTCGCTTCAAATAGTCGAATTTCTTCTGCAGTGAATGTTTTTTCATGAAGTACCTGATGCTTTTCCAGTTTTAATACAAAATAAGTAGTGCCCTTTGTGGATGCCATACATGAAGGTGGGGGACATTCAAAGATGTTCCGTTTGCAATACCTGTGCACCTCCTCTGTGTAGGACTGAAGGGCTGACAAAAGCTCCGTTGGGTCTTTGCGGGTTAATGTTTTAGCATTTTGTACCACTTTTTTCAAAACAGAACAATTAAGCCAATTATAGTAGTCAGAGAGTATTACTGAACAGTCTGAGTGATCAGCCACCTTGATCTCCTTCCATCTGT
This sequence comes from Spongilla lacustris, assembly GCA_949361645.1. Lineage (NCBI taxonomy): Eukaryota > Metazoa > Porifera > Demospongiae > Spongillida > Spongillidae > Spongilla > Spongilla lacustris. The sequence continues at coordinate 7,541,947 of OX442430.1, forward strand.
CCTTAAGCATAGGCACATCTTTCTTCATAGTACCTGGAATATTTGAAAGGATATCCCTGTAATCCTCAATAGATACATTGTCCTTCATCCAGGTTCGAAACTGAAGGACAACATTGCAATGTTTTTCATCTATAGCGTCTGCATCAGCCTTAAGCTTTAGCAGTAAAATGTCTTTTTCATTCTTAGTAAGTGTACCAATGTTGAGGTACAAAAATTGCTGTCTTAGTGGATTAGGACATCCATTAGTAATGAGTCCTTTGAAGTCACACTTTCCACAGCCACAGTTGTCCTTTATAAAACGCTTCTCTAAAAGGTTAGATAACACAAATTCACTTATAATGCTACTTCACTTTGGCGTGGCATGATACAGAACAGCTCGGTATGGCACGATTATTGGACACTGTTCATATGATATATGTGTATGTGTTTGAGGTTATATGTGGGTAAAAAGCATTTCTCAGTCATGGCTATTGTATCCCTATGTTCACAAGAAATTTTAACCAAACCATACCATGCTGTGCTGGCATGGAAAAACTCATTAGGTGTGAGTGTGTATATGAACAAGTAATTTAAAACATTTTCACTGAGCTAAGAATTAGTGGTATTATAGGATTGAAGACAATGGTGGTGTGAAATGGAACGAACAAGGCAAGGGTTCAATGATATGACCTACATTTAACAAAACTGCATGCCTATACTGTTTCTTGAACTTGTTAAATGTAGATTTGTAATTCATCACTGCTTATTTCCCACAATCCAACTTGTTACTCAATCATGTGCATTGACTACAAATTCTACATATAAATGATTAAATTATTATATCTTGCAACAAGTACATTGTGTGAAGAGTGGTTGTTTCATAACAGTCACATGCGTGAACCACAATAGGTCAATCTTCAAGACAGCAGTAGAAGCTATCTTGTCTACATCAGAATACCTTAGTACATAAAGAATCAGAATAAAAATATGTGTGTTGTGCATTCCTTTACAAGAAGCTTGAATGTTCATGAAATGAAAATGTTGGTAATTTCCTAGGCCTTTTGACAATCATCTCAAGGAAGGCCCCAGCATTGAAGTTGTCACATACACATGACAAAATGTGTGCTAATAATTGTCATCATGTTTCACTGGCATTGTAGCATGCTCAGTTCCATGAAAGTACATACATTAAACAACCCCCCCCCCCCCCCCCCCCCCAAATCCAGACCAGACATTGTTTCTTATTTCTTTGACACCCCAGACCATTAAAAACCACACCCACATGTTATATAGTTGGATATTATCTAGCCTCGCCCCCAGGCCCTGTTTTTAATTAAAGTTAGCAGGGACAAAAAACAGGGCCTGTTTAGACACTGCCAGGGTCCTAGCACGCAGATGCTAGCCATTACCCAGAAACTAGGTAATTGCAATTTTTGTTTCCTTTCCATACACCATCTCGTTCTCAGCGTAAACTCTTCCTCGTCCCAGACTGCCATATATGTATTGTTTCGTACGTTGACTTACTATCCCTTGCTCCTTGGACCAAGCTCTTACCTCTACGATTGGTACGTGTAGGCTGGCCACCTCACGCTACTTGTCATCTTTAGCCGAAGCCACAATGCTGACAACCTACTTGTACTCTCGTGGTGCACACTCATTGGAACTACTCTACACTTGGAAAACGTTTGGTGACGAGAAGGAGTCTGGTATCAACGGACAAGGCCTTTGTGTGCAAGTGTAGGGTAGTTCCAATGAGTGTGCACCACGAGAGTACAAGTAGGTTGTCAGCATTGTGGCTTCGGCTAAAGATGGCAAGTAGCGTGAGGTGGCCAGCCTACATGTACCAATCGTAGAGGTAAGAACTTGGTCCAAGGAGCAAGGGATAGTAAGTCAACGTACGAAACTCTACATATATGAAGGTATGGAACAAGGAAGAGTTTATGCTGAAAACTAGATGGTGTACGGAAAGGTGTACAAACAACAGTATGTACCTAGTTTCTGCGTAATGGCTAGCGTATGCGTGCTAGGACCCTGGCAGTGTCTACCAGGCCCTATTTTTCGCCCCCACTAACTTTAATTAAAAAAACAGGGCCTGGGGACGAGGCTAGATATGATCCAGCAGGGAGGGGGAGGCGGAAGGGGAGAAAAACATTCTCTACAAATGAAAAGAAAGGCAACAAGTTGATGGTATTGATGTTTGGATACATGTAATAGAGGGGTGTTTTGCAGCTTCATGTCATGCACTTGTCCACATGTGTATGGTGAGGTGCCCAGACTCATACATAAAATATACATATTAAGTTAATCCCTATGTAGATGTGTGCAACATGGGGAGGTGGAGGATTGGAAGAAATACCCCCCAACCCACACACGTATGGACACCATTATTATCAACTTGCTTCCTTTCTTTTCACACCTGTAATCCGAACTTGACTCCAACTCAACTACTTATACAGAATTATTTTATATATTTGTACTCGCTGCAAACAGTAGCATTATGACTTCCCTTTCAACAGCCATTGTGCGCTACCAATCAACGTTAACATTTTGCTCATTTCAGAAACCTGATCAAAGAGACTGCAAGCCTCTTAGATCAGTCTAACAATAGCTCTTCAACAAGGACAATTACAATCATACAAAGATTTCGTTATCATTCACTGAAACTGTTGGTGGTGGTTTTGAGGTCATCACTACCTGGACTTCTGCTGCAGCTTGTTGGGCCTGCTGAGCACCTGCTTGGTCAAAGGAAGGACAGGGGACATATGAAGGAAGGGGTGGGGACATAACCACTCCATGACATCATATGAAGGAAGGGGTGGGGACATAACCACTCCATGACATCATATGAAGGAAAGGGTGGGGACATAACCACTCCATGACATCATATGAAGGAAGGGGTGGGGACATAACCACTCCATGACATCACATGAAGGAAGGGGTGGAGACATAACCTCATATTAAGGAAAGGGGGTTTGGATTCAGAAGTTCATTTACACATACATGTAGTAGTAGCCCTTTTCATTCTTGACAGAAAATACATATGTATGGGACAGTTTCCGAGAAAATGGCCCTTCATTTATAATTATAAAATCTTATAAAATTGCTTTGCATTTGAATCGTAATAACTTCAGAATGATTAAGGCTATCGTCTTCCTATTTTCAACACTTCATACCACACCTTTTCTCTACGGTAAAATACATTTTGGGGTCTTGCACTTGCTCTGTGACAGTATTGCAACGTCCGATACCCCACTGGATTCAAACCCAACATAACTTTCTGTAGGAGTAATGAAATCGCTTCGAATTTGGTTTGTAGATAGAGAGGTCCTATACCTACCAATTTGTTCTGTTCGTTAATTTTTAATGCCATCTGTTACGGAGATACAGTTGAACAAACTACGTGCATGTTTTCCCACTTGGTTCGCGCCAATGGTATAATCCCCGCCTCCCCATACATTGAGTGGAACGCAATTTGCCCAAATCATTGGCGCGAATCGAGCACGAAAATGTGCACGTAGTTTGTTCAACTGTATCTCCATAATGGATGGCATAAAAATTAACGAACAGAACAAATCGATAGGTATAGGACCTCTCTATCTACAAACCAAATTTGAAGCGATTTCATTACTCCTACAGAAAGTTATGTTGGGTTTGAACCCAGTGGGGTATCGGACGTTGCAATACTGGCATGGAGCAAGTGCAAGACCACAAAATGTATTTTACCATAGAGAAATGGCGTGGTATGCAGTGTTGACAATACGAAGTTGATAGCCTTAACCATTCGGAAGTTAGTACGATTCAAATACATAGCAATTTTATAAGATTTTATAATTATAAACGAAGGGCCATTTTCTCGGAAACTGTCCCATATATTAGATTTGACTTGATAAATGTAGGTCTGTAACAGTGATGCCGCGGCCAGCACGGACCGTCCGTGACCGTATTCATTTGACGGTTTTTGACGGCCGACCGTGATCGTGACCGGGAAGCTTACCGATCACGTGATTAAACCGTGAAAAATAATTGGCCGTCAAATTTATTAGCTGGCCGTCCGTGGGCCGTCACAACTTTTGACGGTCCATTAAGCCTATTCACGTCACTAGCGTCACGTGCAGTGGATTTTTTCCCTGCGTGGCAAATGTCGTCTTTTCAAGAACCTTTGAGGATAAGCCACCTGATAGCGCGGTGAAGTCTGCAGCAAACCCACCCGACTGTCACCAACACGTGGCTATGGAACCATCTAAGTTTTTATTATTTACGTTGTCCCCCTCGCCATGACATAATCTCGTCCCCAGCCTGATATATGTATTCGCGATGTAGTCCATCCGCTGCTGCCGAATGTGGGTCTGGGGACGCGACTTGCCATGATTATGCCTTATAGCGTGGATTCCACGTGCGAGCGAGTTTTCTCCCAGTTGAGACTCATTGTGAAGATGGAGGATGGATCCAGCCAGGACTGAATCTGTTCTCTTTCTCAGCTGCAATAAAGCCTTTAGTTAATTGAATCTGTTCTTTCACACTTGTTTTGCTATGCCCATGCATACCGTTCATGAACCATTTCTATTGATACGTGCATGCCAAACTTCTATAGCATAAAAAATGACCGTCCGTGACCGTATTAAAGTTTTGACGGTTGACGGCCAGCCGTGTACGTGACCGTATTGAAATCATACGGTCCATCTTTGACCGTGAACGTGACCGTTTATATCCAAACGGCCAGCCGTGAACGTGACCGGATTGTCAAAAGCTGGCCGCGGCATCACTGGTCTGTAATATTCAAAAGTTGTTTCCTTACTTTTTATATTCAATATTCTTGCAATATTAAATACATGAATGATGGTTGCAAGGTATGAACACATTATTTAAGGACCACCCTACATAGCTGGATGATGCTTTGTGTACACATATTTGAGTACTCTATGTAATGATCACCCTATCCAAACAGTATCACCTGTAAGACAATGATACAATGACAACACCTACCTTCAGCTATACCAGGGGTAATTGATGATACCAATTCTTTCACCATCTCAGCAGCCTGATGATTCCCTACATCTTCAAATACCTCCATCAAGACCCTATAAGTAGCACGTGACGCTTTCATCTCCTTCCACTTCAAAAACATTTTTTCTCTTTTTACTTCTTCGCTCCGCTCTTCGCGATCAATGTCTTCAGCGGTCTGGGGACGATCCATCAGAAGACGCCTTCCCACCACCCTCCAGTCGAAGGTACACTTTGTTGCTACGATAAGCACGTGTTCATTACTGCACTGCGAGTCGAGCGGGTCTAACGGAGAGAGGAAACCTAAGGCTTATATTCAACAGTGGGGCGCTCACCTCACCTTGAAAGTGGTGATCTAAAGGTCCTACGACAGAGCTCTGTCTTATCGCCATCAGCATCAAACCTACGTGCATGACGTCATTTCCCGCGTTTTGAAGTCTGTTTCGGGGGGGGGGGGGGAGGAACCTCTGTGAACGTGACCCGATCCGGTAACGGGTATAGTTAGCCGTCCGGTTGCCCGTGGCGTGACAGCTGTGCGTGTTCACCTACCAAAGCATGAGCAGTGGGCAGGTTCGCGGTAACTATGGTCTCGGCCCCAGACCCAACAGACGCATCTGCCATAGCGGTATGTAAAAGTCTGGGGCCGAGACTAGTCCACCTTCTTAACGACAAATGAAACTCAAAGTGCTAAATAATCAGCAGTGGCGTCGGAAGGAGATAATAGTAGGGGGGGCGCTAAGGGCGGCGCCATCCCGGGGAGGGTGCGGGAGGGGGGCACCCCTCCCGCCCAGCTAGGGGGCATGGGGGAGCGCTGTGAGCTCCCCCATCGGGGTCTGGGGCGGAGCCCCAGAAGCTAACGCTTTTTGCGTTTAAAAAACTCCAAAAACTACACAAAAACGCGGCGGCCACGCAAGAGGCCTAGGCCTTTATTATACATGTATAAATACGTGTACTAAGCGCCCCCACAAAAAAAAATGACTCGTACCGTATCGTCGTAATCATTAACATTAGCGCGTACCTGTTTCAATATTTTTGGAAAGAAAATTCAAATGGTGCTCTAACAAGATTTTGAAGAACGGCGCGCAGCAGAGCTGGAGATTTCGACAATACGCTCGTTCAAACACGAGCAATTTTTTGGTGGGGGCTGAGGGGGTTGGTATTATTCTTTGCTGACACTTCATCACTGCGATACGCGATCCAACCAGCAATTGATATGGCAGTTAACCCTACGCGAGTGGGAATTGGCAGCTGTTAGCATGATCTGATTCACTGAAATGTTGTACATGTTAATTGATTGTGCTGTGCGGATGTTCGATCGTAATTGGCACTACATGCAGTGATACTTAGGATTGTGAATAAACTTAATCCCAGCCAATAATGGGGGGGCGGAATGATACGTTCGCCCCCCCTTTATAGCTGCAGGGGGGGCGATAGCCCCCTCTGCCCCCCCGGTTCCGACGCCTATGATCAGTTGCTGGTAGGGGGGTACTATAAATGGGTGATTTTGGAATTTGGTTGTACCCACTTAACCATGTGTGCACTGATAGAAACGAAGCATTTTGGCTGTAGAATGTATAGGGTAAATTAAGGTAATTTCGCCAGGGGGGAGTGTTCGCCACCCTTAACTTCAAACGCGGCGCTAGGGCTTACCTGACGTTTTAATATCGCAGCAAAATATGGAAATATTAGTACAGGGAGTCTGTGTTTACGGCCCACAATTGAAGTTCTATTAGTTATTTCGGTTCTTACAAAAAAAAATCAAAAACTAAGCTACCTCAATTTTCGGCAAAAGTGGTGCGGTAAACAACGCGCAATTGGAAGTGAGTTTACCTGGTGCAAGTCGCTGTCCGTAAAATACGTAGTCATGATCTGTTTAAAATCTTGTTATTAGAGAAGAGTGGTGATTTCTGTACAATATATGTAGTTCTATTTGTTATGAAACTTAGTAGCTTCGGAATTAGGGTGGGTGGCGGAGACTCCAATCGTAAATTACGCTATTAAGCAGTAGTCGCCACCCCTGGCGACTACTCAAACTTTCTGAAATGACGAAGTGAGAATAGTCAAAATAGCTACCATTAGGCCTATAAATGTTTGCTACCAATTATATATAAGTACTGTAAGCTGTTCATGTTGGGAAGGAGTGTTCGCCATGGGGGCGTGGCCTTCTTTCCCATACACACAGAATGGGATGTGCATAAATATTTTTTTTCCCTGACATTTCATGCTTCAAATGGTTTCTTTTTGTATCTGGCCTTCTAATTAAACTCAGTTCAGTTGCTTGAGCCAACTCGAGCCCTTGGATCTGTATGTTTTAACTAACTGCAAGCCACGGATGTACAAATGGAAGCCGTTCTATCCAAAAAAATACTAGCAGCGCAAAGAAAGACTCCCAGGGCGTTTAAAGGGCTACAGTGAACAAGCTTACTTGTTTTAGCAACGTCCTATGTAAAAACCACTTTTGTTACACTTCGCAATAACGAAATACAGGGGGTGGCGAACACTCCAAAATCGACGTGGCGAAAGCCCAACAGGGGTGGCGACTATACCTGAAATACGCTTAATTGGATAAAACCACTGTTTTATTTTGTTTGGAACACTTTTTTGGAGAAATGAAGCGATAATAGTGTAGAATAAGGACTGAGGATCTCTTGAAACCAAGTATGTTTGAAGCACTACCCGTCCTTTTTTTTTAATATGTAAGAATACCGATATCGGTACTCGCGGGTGGCGAACACTACTTAATTGACCCTATACCTATCTTTAAATTTACCCCCTACCACTTGAATAAAACATATTTCCGCAACCTAATCAAGCCGCCGATGCGGGAATAAACAAAAGCGGCACTAGAGTCAGAACGAAACAATCTGGACCTCCTTTTATGTACTTGTCTCTATTGTTTAGTAGTATTAGTACCCAGGACGGCAGTTTTGTAGCGTACATGCCAGCGCAAACGTAAAAATACTTGCCGATATTGCAGATTAATCGATCGTTTTGTGAACGTTTCGTCGCTTGCGTGAATAAAGCATTATCGCGGATAATTCTTCGTCAAAAGGAAGAACTTGAAAGATGTCCCAAGGCTGCCAAAGGGCACTGGGACTGGTGCACGTGATCTCTCCTATCAGTACCTTCCTATACTCCCATCCACCCTCCTATCGTCCGTTCTCCCTGCCCTTTGACAGCCTTGGGACATCTTTCAAGTTCTTCCTTTTGACGTAGAATTATTCGCAATAATGCTTTACTGACGCAAGCGACGAAACGTTCACAAAACGATCGATTAATCGGCAATATCGGCAAGTATTTTTACGTTTGCGCTGGCATGTACGCTACAAAACTGCCGTCTTGGGTACTAAACAATAGAGGCAGGTACACAAAAGGAGGTCCAGATTGTTTCGTTCTGACTCTAGCGCCGCTTTTGTTTATACCCGCATCGGCGGCAGGATAGGTTGCGGAAATGGATATTAATATGTTTTATTCAAGTGGTAGGGGGCAAATTTAAAGATAGGTATATACATTCTACAGCCAAAATGCTTCGTTTCTATCAGTGCACACATGGTTAAGTGGGAGAAGCCGAATTCCAAAATCACCCATTTATAGTACCCCCCTATTGCTGGATGACTTAGGTTATATGACAGTAATTGTGCACACACTGCAGGAAAAAATGAATTTTAGATCACACACATGCACACATGCACACAGCTAACTACAAAACATAATTAAATATGGAGTATAAAAAGTATAAAAAGTCACCAGGATAGGGCAGTGTGGTATGTATGTAAGCCACTTGCCTCGTGGTTCTACCATAGTTGTGTTATGCGTAGGTTTTATGCAAAGAGGACATGAAAGGCCCCTAGTGATGTCCACACCTAACCATCACCCGATTGCACTCACTTGGGTCCAGATGTAAACCTAACTCCATTGTAGGTACCACAGTAAGCCATGAAGAAGCATGGGGCGCCGATACAGAAAGAAGGTGAGCTTTATTTTAAATAGTAATAATACTTAAATACACCGCACTATTTATATCTTCTACATGATGTCTCCTAAAAACTGCCATGATGACAAATGCAGAACACACAAGACAGATGGTATATGATGACAGTTGATGCCTATATAATTCCTCTGATCACACACATGCACATGCACACACACACACAACACAAATATGAACAAGAACACACACAAAAAATGCTAAAGCAGCTTTAGCCACTGCAGCCACTATAGCATTGGATGTGCTAGGTCACCAGCTTGGTCAGCTGATCTGAAGCAGCTCAGGGTTTGTCTCCATGATCCTATCCAGCAGCCTCTTGAGGTAGCTGTGCAGGGCTTCTAGCTCCTGGTCTGTGGTCTTCAAGCGTTCCCTCGTCTTAAGCAGAGCCTTGATCAAGTCCTGACAGAGGTGGAGAGAGAAAAGCTCCATGTTTCATCCTCACACTTGTCTACCCATGCTGTTCACACTATAACACCCAGGGTGTTCACACTACACCCCTTCTCCTTACCATAACACCCAGGGTGTTCACACTACACACCTTCTCCTTACCATAACACCCAGGGTGTTCACACTACACCCCTTGTTACCACAGTACTCACACTTAAAATTAAGCCCCCCCCCCCCTTCCCCTCCCCCCACACTACTGGTGGGGTGCTAAGGGAGCCCCTCCCCCTTCCCCTCCCCCTACTCACCTCTTTAGACCACTTGGCCCAGTCTTCTGTAGTCATGCTTTCAAAGTCGCAATCAGCGAGAGAGGTATCCTCACATGAGACTGGCCGACTATCACCCGAGTGAATAGAAGGATCACTGGCCTGCTCTATTGGAGCCCTCTGCTGCCCCTGAGGACCCTTTGGTGGGACTACAGGTCCCAACTGAGCCTCCTCGGAGGGCGGTGACATCACACTGATGCTCGCAGAGTGTTGCCTAGCAACAGAGTCATTGCTCTGTGGCGGGGGTTGGGCTGCAGCCGATGTCCTGCTCTTGGTCCTGATGGCCATGAGGAGTGCAGCGGAGATGCCAATGTCCTGGTCCTTCCTGCTGGCCTCTGACCCTGACCCTACCCCCCAAGAGAGAAGACCTCCATTACGTGACTATGGAATGGAGGTCTTTTGTTTGCATACATACATGCACACACCCAAACACACGCATACAGAAACACAAACACACACACTAACACACACACACATACATATACACATACAAACACACACTAACACACACACATGCATACTACAGACACTGGTCACAACAAGACGCAAATACCATCAGTGCCATCTTCATGCATGAATACGGTGTTTTGACTATGGACGCAGCCTGACAATAAAATAGCATTCCACATTCCTTAGCTACAGCTGGTAGGTTTAACCCCTTGATCACTGGCAGTTTCTTAAGGTAACTATTTTGACAATGACTGAAAGCTCGACAATTATTATACTGGAAAATGTATTGACCCGAACAAACTTTGTCTTGAAATAATTAGCTGGTGTCAATAAAGCAGCAAAATTGAATGACTGCAAATGGCACACATACCTATAGCCTTAAGGTGCCCCTGTATGTTACCAGTGGGAGGTCAATAAGGGAAAGGTGTGTGTGATGGGGAGGAGGGAGAAAGGGTGTGTGATGGGGAGGAGGAGGAAGAAGTGCAGTGCCCGGTCCAAGCTAACGTCCTTGGGTGCTAATACTACCTGAGAGACATGGCATCTGGCAGCCAACCAGCTACAGCTACTAGAGTTACTTTGCAGCAGAAATCACATGTGGTCTAGCTATGGCAAACACACACACACATACACACATACATACATACACAACACACACATATACACACACATATACACACACATGCACACTGCATACACACACACTCACATACACAACACTCACATACACAACACACACATATACACACACACATACACATACACACACACATACACACACATACACACACATATACGCACACACACATTCACACACAAACACACACATACCGGTCATGTCTGCAACTCCAGGTACACCATCATTCATGCTTTCTCTGGACGAGGATGCAGATGAAGGCCTATCTGTGCGTGACTTCCCCAAGGCCACTCTGACCTTCTTGTTCTCCTGGTACGAGGTCAGAGCCCTCTTGAGACCTCCTCCCCCTCCCGCTGGCCTACGCCCCTTCAAACTGAGAGTAGTTACAGACTGTGCGGGCTTGTCTGGTGTGCCACTCCTCCCCATCTCCGTGGGTGGAGGCGAGGAGGGCACACCCGTGGGGGCATCCACTTCGGATGTCGATCGGATGATGGGGGGTCGGGCTTAGATTGAGCTTCTTGGCCACCTTGATGTTGATGGGGGTCTTCTCGTTAACAAAGAGGGGAGCTTCGGCCCTTGTGTACTGGGCCGAGGGGGGAGACTTGTTTGATGGTGTTGTACACCTTGGGGATCCTGCTGGTATGGGAGGAGGGGGAGGAGGAGGAGGAGGAGGAGAAGGAGGAGGAGGAGGAGGAGGAGGGGGAGGAGGAGGGGGAGGAGGAGGAGGAGGAGGAGGAGGAGGAGGAGGAGAAGGAGGAGGAGGAGGAGGAGGAGGAGGAGGAGGAGGAGGAGGAGGAGGAGGAGGAGGAGGAGGAGGAGGAGGAGGAGGAGGGAGGAGGAGGAGGAGGAGGGAGGAGGAAGAGGAGAGGAGGAGGAGGAGGGGAGGAGGGGGAGGAGGAGGAAGGGAGGAGGAGGGAGGGGAAAGAGGGAAGGAGGAAGGAGAGGGAGGGAGGATTGATCAAAAAACAAGTGATTTTCCCTCTGTTCCACTGTGATAAAAAGGTGGCTCAAAGAAACCGTGAGGGTGCATGTGTGAGGGTGCATGTGTGAGGGTGCATGTGTGAGGGTGCATGTGTGAGGATACATGTGTGAGGGTATGTGTGAGGGTGCATGTGTGCATGTGTGAGGGTGCATGTGTGAGGGTGCATGTGTGAGGGTGCATGTGTGAGGGTGCATGTGTGAGGGTGCATGTGTGAGGGTGTATGTGTGAGGGTGCATGTGTGAGGGTGCATGTCGGGACATGATGTACACATGAAATGTGATAAAGACCCAAAGCTGATGCAAGACATATTGGTTAATGGCTTCAGTTAATTCTTAAACCATCCCAAACATCCCTCACACCTCCAAACATTGGTGCATACCTCATTTACATGTTTTGACACGAAGGCCTTTTGTGACTCCGATATTGGTTTTAAATAAATCTTTTTAAATAAGGAATGCACCCACTGTACCATAGATGTCACATGGACATTCCATGTTGTGTTGACCTCTAACCCCCACCTCCAGTATCTTCTCCCACCCCCAGTATATCCTCTCCCACCCCCCAGTATATCCTCCCCCACCCCAGTATATCCTCTCCCACCCCCAGTATATCCTCTCCCACCCCCAGTATATCCATTTTCAACTGCACTGTTCACCACCCTTAGTACATCACCTCATCACATTTGTCTGATGAACCTTGAAGCATTACTACACACACACCCCACACACAACACATATACACCCCACACACAACACATATACACCCCACACACATACAAATACACACACAACACACACCACATGTATACATACAAATACACACTGCCATGAAAAGGTGCAGTGCTCCAAACCTGGACTGGTACAAGTTAACACCGCTACAGTATATCTGATACTTCTTGACATAGTGGATGTGAGTACAGTATCAAAATATTTGGTACCTATCCCACCTCCCCTCCCACCCCACCTCCCCTCTCCTCCCACCTCCCCTCCAAAACAGTCAAGGTAAAAGTTATTTACTAAATCACAACAAATCACTGCAGAGGTGATATCTGATCACCATGGTTACCTTTGTCGCCATGACTCACAAACTCCGCCATGCTCTGCATCCTCTTAATGGGCGTGTCCTCACCACTGCCTCCCCCGGCATCCGCACTGCTGGTAAGCCGAGGGGGCGCGGTCTGTGTCTGGCTCCTGAGGTGAGAGCCTTGCCCCCTGTCTGGATCAGGTCGTCGTGTGGGCGTGTCTCCATCTGGTCCAGTTGGATCCCTCGCGGGGTAACCACAGTCTGCCACTGTGTTCTTTACCTCCTCAACGCCGCTGCCATCTGGAGAGTACCTGTGGGGGGGGCCCCCCTTGATTCCCGGGGCATCCCCGTGGTGGGATCTGTCCTCTGTGAGGGGGGTGGGGCTTGGCGGAGGAGGAACCGCCCATCTCCTTTGTGCCAGCTGAAGATGTACCCTTGCAAGTGGAAGGTGTATCCTTACCCTCTACCACCATCACCACCTCCACCACCACTGCTAGCAGAAGTCTGCTCTGTACCAGGTAGATGACCAAAGGTGTCTGGTATGGAACGAGGCCTCGCGCGACGACGCAAACTTCCACCTGAACCTCTCCTGAAACCCACACCTGCCTCCCTTCCCCTCCTCC